>VZRO01000190.1:199035-235551 GCA_013397915.1 Daphoenositta chrysoptera | reverse complement strand
GGCCGGGCCCGCGCCGCACCCCCCACCCCCCAACCTCCGGGCCCGGGGCCCTTCCCGAGGGGGAGGTGGAGGGGCCGCGGCGGCGGGAGCAGCCTGGGCCCCGCGGGCGGGCCAGAGCCGGGCTGATGCCGCGGGTGCGGGCAGGCCCCGGGCTGATCTCCCGGGACAGGTGCGGACAGAGTCCGCGCCAGCCCGGGGTCAGTCTCCAACAAACGCCCTGCGCCGTTTAACGGGCTCGGGCCCTGAATCGCCGAGGCAGAGGCTCCCCCGCGCGCAGCGACCGCGGAGTAGCGCAGACTGCGCCTAACAAAGCCCTGTGTTCTGGAGCACTTCCTGCGGGGAGCGAGGGGAAATCACGGCCTCGGCCTCTCCACACGAGGCAGGACCGGTTCTAAATAGAAATTACAGCAATAAAACCCTGCCGTGCTAACTCTGAGCTCTTTCCTTTGGCAGCCAGGAGAAATAGATATGATTGTAGGAAAAGACCGAGAGGGTTTCTTCACCAATGGTCTGACCCTTGGTGCAAAGAAGTGCTCTGTGATCAGAGATAGCCTGTATGTCGATGGTGACTGCACAATGGACATCAGGACAAAGAGTCAAGGTGGTGAGCCGACATATAATGTTGCTGTAGGCAGAGCTGGACGAGGTAAGCACCCTTTTTTCTGCCTTCAGATCTCTAAATTAGGAATGTGACCTTAAGCATAGACTCCAGCTATTAAGAAAATCAAACTCCCGTATTCAGTGGCTAATTTTGGGAAGTGATGCAAGGGGCAGGGTGGCAGTGCTCTAGCCAAGTTCTGACTGGGAATTACACTCAACCCTGTTCCCACCTGCATCCCAGCCCAGCACCAGGATGTGCAATGGTTAACAAGTCCCTGACAAGCAGGAAAAAGCAGGCTGCAGCTCCAAGTAGGCTTAGCTGGTATTCCATCACTTGATACTTGAAGCTCAGGAGGAGTCTGTTAGTTACAGGCAGTGACTACAGCTTTCTCATTGTAAATTGCTTGATGGAAAGTTTATTCTTCAAAGATGTGAATCTCATGTATGAACTGCTCCTACTTAAAGACTTCTACACTAACTCTTCTTGCATTTCCTATTGAGCCTGCTGAAGTCTGTCCGGCAAAAAAGCCCATCCAGTTTGGTACCACTGAGAAATGTGCTTCATGCTCACATACCTGCTCCTTGTGCTCTTCATTTAACTTCCAGTAAAACCTATTACAGGGCAGCCACTCATTCGGGATTTAAAATACTGGCTGCGAGTGGTGTGCCTTATGTTGGTAATACCTGGGCTAGCATTTTTGGGCTGGCTGTGGAACAGGTTTAAGAGTGACAAGACTTTTGCTTGTAGGTGTAAAACCAAAGGCAGAGCAGGTGTCTGTAGGCTAAAGCCCAGGGCAGGGATGCAGGAAGAGGGTTGGCAGCACTGAAATGGAACAAGCAGAGTTCTGACTTGTGAAATATCAGTGAGAACTGTCTTAAGCTTTTATGAGCAAATTGCTGTGGAAATAGAATCATTGAGTCATTAAGGTTGGAAGAGCCCTCCAAGATCATAGAGTCCAACCATTCTCCCAGTGCTGCCAAGGCCACCACTGACCCACATCCTCAAGTGCCACAACCACATGGCTTTTAAATCCCTCCAGGAATGGGGACTCAACCACTGCTTAGGGTAGCCTGTGCCAGGGCTGGACAACCCTTTTGGTGAAGAAATTTTCCTGATATCCAACCTAAACCTTCCCTGGCACAACTTGAAGCCCCGATGTATGATCACATGTAGGTAGATGGGCTGCAGCATTCACAGCTTGGCGAACAGTCCCTGGCATGTGGCAGCCCAGTGCTCATTGTGTCCCTCTCCCTGCTGGGGGACATCTGATGTCAGCTCAACAGTGGCAGTTGCTGTTGAGGAGCCTCCAGTGTTCCTTTCACCAGACAATCTGGGACACCTTGCTGGAACTGGTGGAGTGGGGAGAGCCTCAGCATGACAATTGTCCCTGCATTTTGTCTTATGTAAAAAGTGTGGTTTATAGTTGTGTTATTGCATGGAAAGTCTCAGCCCAACTCACCCTTTGGGGTTTTTTACAAGCATCAGGGCAGTTACTCCGGTTCCTACACCAGCAGTGACTGCTGCAGCACAGATCATAGGAATTTTCTTCTGCCACTCTCCAGTCACACTTGTGCACACACTGCACCCCTGCCCCCACAGATGTTTAAACTGCAGCAAGGATTTCCTTGCTGGGTGATGACTGATGATGAGAGACATTGTAATGCTTTTTTGATAGCTGGTGGCATTTTTCTTAGCAGTGAACTCTTACAACTTCCATAGTTAGATAAAATCCCTGAGGATAGCTTGTAGCCCTGTCTACATCTGTGTTTTAACAAAACTGTTAAACTAGTTTAATACCCAAATACTAAATCTTGAATTTGAGGGTGTTAATTGCACTGCCTAAAACTTGCATTATTTCCATGTCTAACACACTCTTATTAAAACTTTTTTTCTTTTCTCTTTCAGTCTTGGTCTTTGTAATGGGCAAAGAAGGGGTCCATGGAGGCGGATTGAATAAGAAGGCATACTCAATGGCAAAATACTTGAGAGACTCTGGGTTCTAGTTGTTAGGCAGACTGTTAAGTATTAGGGGAAGATTGCTATTAAACTTTCCTGGCAGTGAGCTTTAAACCTTACATTCTGGAAACTTTACTAGCAATGCAGGGTGATGGGGTATGAACCTGTGTCTCCTTTGTATCCCTTTGTTGGTGGGGAAAGGTGTTCTTTTTTTTTTTTTTCCCTTTAATTCTTTTCATTTCTGTTTTGTTTCCTTGTGTACTCCAGCATTGGTTATAGTCATGGGAAAGGAAGGTGTCCATGGAGGGACACTCAACAAGAAAGCATATGAACTGGCTTTATACCTGAGGAGGTCTGATGTCTGAGCAGCCTCTCCCCATCCACCTAGCAGCTGTCTGCACCAACAACCGCTTGTGTTCAGTGCTACCAGACCGTAGATGGTAGTTTGTGGTTTTTTATTTACCCATTTCCTACTGTCATAACTCCAGTTCCCCCTTGTTTGTTTCTGTAACCACTGTAGGTAACTGAGCCCGTCTGGCACCACCACAACGATGATATGCATGATAACTTGAAACTTGGGAGGGGAACATGCCAAGTGTAGGCTCTGCTTTGTCTTAGCAATTAGTATGATATTGACAACTAAACCAAGATACTAAACAAGGTGCCGATTGTACAATCTAATTTGATCAATGCCTCTTCAGCACTTTGAGCAAGTCACAGCTCACTAGTCTTCCTTTCACAGAGCATGGTTGGGAGGAAAAAAGTGCGTGCATATCTTCACTTCTGTCCCTCTCTTTGTTTCTGTTTTTTAAACCCATGTGTTTGCTTACACCCATTTTTATAGTGCCTGGTTTGTTTACCAATTTGCCACTCAAAAGCTATTAATGTCACATTAGTTTTGTCATTGCACTTCACTGTAGGCTTAAGTCTCTTACGTTTTCTTGATGATGTCTGAAGGTTGTACTGCTTAACAAGTGCAATCACAAAACTATGAAAGGGTACAGATGCACTTCCTCCCATGACCTTAAACCACCATCCTAGGGACTCCCCAGACATTCCATCATTACAATAGCTCGGGCACTTTTTTTTTTTTGCCAGCTCCTGTTCTGTAGTTGACTTGTGCAAGGCTGCCACTGTGGCCACTAGCTAGCCTGGCATAACCAGCTGGAGTGTGTCTGGTTTCAGTTTCTCATAGGACCAATTTTAATTTGCAGCTTGGGGGTCGGGGGGTGGGGGGTGTTGTTTTTGTTTTTTAATATGAAACTGCAGTGTCATTGTGGAAAACTGCCACCTTCAGCTACCCTGGGAGCTCTGACTGGCTTCAGTCTTTCTGCCAGATCACTCAGTGGTGCAGAGTTTGGCTGCTCTGAAGCCACTGTTTGGATGAAGGTTGGTAGTTTGTAAGCTAAACATTCAAAATACCATTTCAAATTTAAAAATCTTCATCTGGCCTGTCACACCCTTGCTGCAGAAATGATGGAGTGAGCTGCCTTGTGCACGAGTCATCTGAAATGTCTGTAACCAAACTCAGTTCAGGCACGGTTCTGACCTGTATGTCCATTGCAAGAACTGCAGAACTCTGTATACTAAAGAATAAATGGGAGATGGTAGTGGTTGGAATAACTGACTTGGCTGTCTTGTGATGAATTTTTTAATATGTATTCTGTGCCATACTATTGTTAAAAAAAAAAAAATGAACTGTTGCTATTGTGAGATGGATTTTAACTGACTCTGAGGGTTTCTTTTGACTGGCACTACCTTAGGGACATTCTAGTATTTGCTTCTATTGTTGGGCCTTGTGGATAATGTACAGATTTAAACAAATTCTTGTTGCTGATTTGTCCATTTCTTTCCCTGCACTTTGTTACATCTGGGATACAGTCTAACTCATCTGATTTAATATGCATTTCAAAAAATGCCATAACTATTAAAAACACCTTGTTTACAGACAGATGAAATAAATTTATTCCAACCAAACAAAACCAGACTGTTGGTAATTTTTCCCCCCCAAACCCAGGCCCTTCAGTGCATGGCTGGCCACAGTAACAGGAGGTCTAACTGCAGTTTTTGCAGGACAGCAGTAGTATGGTAGTATGATAAGTAGTGTGATGATAGGACTTCAGTCAAAAGCCAGGCAGTCTTTGGGGTAGATCTTAAATTAGGAGATGATTTCTCATCTCTTAATTCCACATTTATCTAGCTCTCTGGTGGGGGTTTCCCCTGTCCTCTGAATGCCCAATATACCAGTCCTGCAACAAGCTGAAGGAGACTTGGCATAGGACCTGGCAAAGGAGTCTGTGGTGGCCTGCCCAGGTCAGTGCACCCAGGGTGGGAATGTGCTCCCCTCACCCAGAGAAGGGGCAGATTTAAAGTCTCCATTATCTTAAAGGATTGCACCTGTATTTGCTGCTTCTGCTGAGAACTCCTAAAAACACAGGCCCAATGGGATGTGATGGTGAACCCTGGAGCTTGTGGCATGGGAAGAGAGCCAAGCCCAGATCACAGGAGGTGAATCTGTAGAAAAGCTCTGCTTTCTTGGGCTCTCAAACAGGACCTGAAAATGCCTTTGTTCTCTCCTCCTTGCCCCACACCTTCATCATCAGTGTCAGCTGCACCTGCTTCTCTGCTTGGCACAAGATCTGGGTCTAACTAAAACCTTCCTATATATAGTGTTCATATTCCCCCACTGCCAAGTGGCTCTGTGTCTGAACTGGATCTCTCAGTGCCAACGTTAGAACAGACCAACACACCCAGAGCACAGAGCAAATTCCTGTTCAGCAGTAACTGATACACAGGATGCAAATCTCCTGCTTCTGCCATTAAAGGCATGTGAAGCTGTGCTCAGTGTCTGAACACAAAGTTGCACTCATCTTTTGACTGCAGAACTTTTGTTTCTCCCTGGTTAGGAGGGTGAGGGTAGCACATTCCCAAAGCTGCTTCTGTGGTAAGACCAGAGTGGATGGAATTGACTGTAGCAGCACCTCAGAGGCAGAGCAGCTGCTGGCAGCACACACCAGGTACTTGTCATCACATTCCTTAGTGTGACATTGTTCCTTTCTGACCAATTCCCCTCTCTTGAGTGGGTGTATGGCACCTGTACACTTCTGCTTGGTTAAGAATTAGGTGTTGTTCAAATGACTTTTTCAAATGCACTTGTTGGTGAATTTTCCTAGCATAACCTGATTGCAGGCACTAGAATTATGTAAGAGTATATTATAAAGTTTAGGTCAGTTCATGGTTCTGGAACTCCAGATTTTGGGGTGCCTGGATTACAATAATGAATAAACATACACACAGCAACAGCAGGGACCTATTTTAAGAAACATCTTTCAGTTTAGTAATTACATTTTCAGAAACCATTTTCCCCTTTGGACTCACCTAGACATATGCACACTGAAGGGGAATTTTGCATGTGAAAATACACCACTACACTGACTGTCATTACCCCATGGCTGCTGGCAGCAGTGGTTTGGAGATGAATCATTATGATCCTTTTACTGTGCCTCATTGTGCAAAATAAACTTTCCCTGCTCTCAGCCAGGCCCAAAAAACAGACCTGCACTGCAGGGTGTGTGGCTGCATGGAGTGTTAGGTCACCTCCCCTGCCATCGCCTGTCCAGGGTTCCAGCACTGGGGCTGTGGCTCTGCAGGCACTGCCAGCTGGGTAGGAATTGCTCAGAGCACCCTGGTCCTCCTTCACGCTCCCCCAGGCAAACTACACGTACAGACTGGCCAGTCCAAACTCCTCCTCAAGCTAGAAATGAACGACAATGAAGGTTTTCTGCATAACTCAGACCCCCTGCACACAGCACTTGTCAGTGCAACTCCTTGTACTGGGATTCACAGTATGATGCAGGAAACATCTGCTCAGAGATCCCAACAGTTCCATGTTCTTCATCTTCAAAAGCACTTCAACCTCAGTAATGTAGGCGAGTACTCGAGGTCTCAAGTGATGCAAAAGTTCAATAAACTGCTTTTGATATTTAAAGTGGAAAACATGTTTATTAACATTCTTTCAAGCTTTCCTTAGTCAAGGCCATATAAAAAAATCTCCACTTGAGTATATGCATGGTTTTACTTTCTACATAGTTACAGAGGTATTAGAATCTACCTTTTTTGTGATACACTGGTAAGTACTGAGTTCTGTGAGATAGGTGTAAGCACTTGTTTTCAAATCAGGTATTTGGAAAGAACAATTTTTAATACACAATTTAGCAGACTAATGCAGCATAAAATGCTCTTAGTAAGAGGTATATGAGCCAAGGATCAATATAATACTTACCTAAACTTCTTTTTCTATGTGGAACAATACCTCTGTCTCGGTTGTCTCCCAACTGCCACCTCCTCGCTGGAAACCAGTCAACGAAGTAGTAGCAAGGAGGGACAGTTACTTACGGTGGACCTGACCTTGTGAATTGCTCAAAACTACACATATATTCTAAGCTTCCTCATCCTGGGAATTGCTCAATGGAACTTCTTAAACTCAGCTACCATGGCAAACTCCAAAGGATTATTTGGAATCATTTCTTTGAGATAAAAGTGGAATTTCTTCTGCTTTGTTTTGACATACCAGCACATAGAATATTGATCTGTTCTACATTTTCCTTTCAGCAGTGGTGACAATTTTTAGGAAAACTATACAAACATGCAAATACAGTTTTTGGTGGGCCTAAGGGGTAACACATATCTACATGTAATAAATATTGCTCTCAGGATGACCCCGTTGTAGCTACAAAATAGAAATAAAAAGTACTTCCAGAGAAATCCCGTTTCAACAAGAGACATTTAGAGTCTCTGTGATATTTCTATTGATATAAACTATTAACATTATTCATTAGCATTGTAAAGTCCAGTTTAACTGTTGGTTTTGAGAAGACAGAATGTGTGACTGAATACCTGAATCAAAAATAAATCTACCTGTAATGATTTAACCAGAGTACTACTACATGAACTGCTGCTCCTATCAAAGAAACCAAATGGATTACAGATTAAAAGAGATTCCCTATGCAAAGGTTTGTAAATAGCCTTAAGAACCCTTTTGTTCATACACCTATGGATCATTAGTAGTCTCAGACAGTGTTTGCCACTCTGTACTCCCTGTCCTCACTGGGCTGCAGCTGAACCACTACACTTTCTTCATTCATCCCATTTTCCGCATCACTGCTATCAACGTTGTCATTGTCATCCTCCTCATACTCCGAGGACTCGGTCATGTTCTGATGGGAATGGGACTCTGACAGAGCCCCGAAGGACTGCGTGCTGACCGAGGCCAAAGGTCTGAGCAGAGGAGTGTTCTCAGACACTTCATTCTCCTCTTGGCTGCTGTCTGTCTCCGAGTCAGAGTCCCCCTGGGAAGGGACCACTTTCTGCTTACACACAGGACAGGTTTTTTTTGTTTTTGTCAGCCATGGGTCCACACACTTGCAGTGATATGCTGTTAGAAAACAAAATACAAGGACATCATTATCACAGTGAAAAGGACAGGGAAACCTGCTAAATCATGTTTCTCTTCAGTGACACGGGAGAATTTTAGAATGTAAGTCACACGAGAATTTTAGTCCCAAGTTTGTTGCCACATAGCCTGTATGGAACACCTGATGGATTAGGATCTCAATCACGTGGGTATATGCAATGAATACCTGTGCTCTCTACTGAGTGAATGAGAACAGTAGTACAACAGGCCACATTTGACAACAAACTTTAAAGCTTTTTGAGCCATTCCATCCACTTTGCAGCAGGCATGCCCACCATCATCATCCTCGCATTGCCTCTCACCTCCACACCAACATGTATCAAAGCACCTCATTAAATTACATTAATGGATGATTTTGTGGATCTTAAATTAGGTCTGCAATTGGCACTGCAACTAGACTGGCCATGTTTAAAAAAGAAGTATTTAAGTATCTTACTTATAGTATTAAAAACCCAGCTCTTCTTCGTAAGAGAGACTCTACTTGGCAAAGAACTCATATTTAAACAGGCCAGCAATGTCATGTTTAGTACCTGGTCAAGCACACTGGCAACATGTTCTCCACACGAACTGATGGTGGTGGTTGGTGGTGTTCAAGTTAAGTTACCTCTGCAGTCCCCCACTGGGAGAGACGCCATGGACCTGTTCTTTCTCTTCTGAGAACTCCTTGTTTGTCAGCTTAGTTTGAAATTGGTTCTATGGCTGAGGTTCTAAAAAGCTCAGTCTGTCACCTGCTGTGCTGGCTGTGTATAGAAGGCTGTAACACCTCTGCAGTGGGCTGGACTTGAGAAAGACTGTCACAGGGAAAATACTGCACTAACTGACTTCCAAGTGCAGTCAGGCAGTGGTGTGCACGGCTGCAGACTCCAGGGCAGACCCATCCCTCCAGCTGCACCTCCGGGTCATCAAGAGCTCAATTTTGTGTTTTATTTGTTTTGGGGAAAGTGAAAGCCTATTTTTTTAAATGTAGAAAGTATTACAATAAATACGGGTATTTAGGGGACAGCATCAAGCCCAGATTTTCTTTCACGTGTACATCCAAGGAAAAATGCAAAGTGGGAATGTTAGCATTTTAGCTTTTAAAAAGAGAAAGCAAGCTTTCCCTTTTCCCACTTTGTACATTCATTCTTGAATATTAGCAAAAAGAAATTTTATAAATCACTCACTAAACATATTTGCTGTGGGTTTTGGACAGTGTTTTGGAAAGCTGTTTTAATCTAAATTCAAACCTGAAATACAGCTGCTTACCATGAGAGCATGGGAGGATCCTGAGCTTGTCTCCATCCTCATATTCATCCAGACAGATGGCACACACATCATATTCATCTCCTACAGCACATAATTGAGAATTAGTTTGACTGTAAAGGACTTGCAGCAGACCCTCCTGACATGCATATGGGCTCTCCCAGCTTGTTCCTCAGGCTGAAGGAACCACCACTTCCCCCGCCCATGCAGAGCAGTTCCTGCCAGCTGCAGAGCTACAGCTGAACTTTTCACATCTCCAGGAGCAGAGCTCATCCACTTAAGGTTAATAAAAATATTTTAAACTGTGTGAAGTGCTATCTCTACAATATTTTTCCATGCTTATTGAAAGTAAGATAGAAGGATTTAAAATATAGCATTCACTTTACTATACAGGTTTTAATACGTTATTGACATAGCTTAAGACAGAAAAATAGCAACAAAGAAAACGGGATAAAAAATAAGAATAATAATCAAGAATGACAGTCTGGCCACAGGAGGAAGTTCAGTGTTTTGTAACTCAAACTTCACAAGCAGGATACACAGCACCGACAGTACTGACACAGTGTATGTTGGTGAAGTATGTTGTAAGACCAAAGGAGAGACACTTTTTAGAGGCTAATGCATTCCCATTTAATTTTTTTGGTCAAGGGTTTTACAACATGCTCCTTCCATCAGTTCCCATGGCTCTTTCCCTTTTCCTGAAGACAATGGCCTCCAAAGCTGCTCCAGTCCTGCAGTGGCTTCAGCCCAGCCACTTGCTCCCCGCGAGGGACAGAAAAAAGGGGCAGAAGAAGAAAAGTGAGAAAACTTTTGAGGACAAGACAGTTCAATGGCTAAAGCAAAAGCTGCACACAAGCAGAGAAAAATAAGGAATTCATTCACTGCTTCCTAAGTTTTGAGACCAAACAGCAGCAAGCAGAACAATGCAGTGAGAGAACAAATAAAACTCCCCGGTTTGGTTCTTAAACCTTCCTCAACACACATGGATTGTCTCTCTCCAAGCAAGCACAGAAAGTCCTGAACCTTTCGGTACCTTCCTTACCTCTCTGCACCCAGGATTCTCTTCTGGGAAGTACATATGAGCTCTGTGGAAAGGGACAAGAGTGCCCTTTCCAGAGCAGCCCATAACACAGGTTAGGGCACTTCATGAGTGCCCTTTATAAGATACATAAATAATGAGAAAACAGGATAAACCCAGCAGGGTCACAAGGTAGGTAGGCCATTTCCAGAATTAAAAAAATCTGGAACATCTTCTCTCCTTGGACATTGCCACGATAGCCAGGAAAGTTCTGTATGTGAAATGACTGCTCCTGGTCAGTAAAGGCAGCGGGATTAGCAGAGAGAGCTGGTAAGTGGAAGCTGCTCCCGGTGGTGTGGGAAGAAGCTCATTAGGCTAGAGGAAAGTTACTGGTACTTTCTTGTTACAAAATTGCTTTGGAGCAATATTGATACACACCCAAGGAGCATATCAATCACAGATATACAAGACACGATTAAGTAGGCATTATCCAGAGGGCACCTGGGATAGCAGAGAGAAATCTGTAAATCTGGAATAATGGCACATGAATTAAATTCAGTACTATAAGATGCAAGTTACATCCTTGGGAACTTTTAGCTGAGATGCCATCAGTTACAAACATTTGAGAAGAAACAGGGTGTAGTGGTTGATCGCTAGTATTCCTAATGTGATACAAACGGGAAGAAGAAAACTGCTGCAGTAGGACACATTCAGAGTAGCTCTCCCAGAGGTGTAAGTATGTTCAGTCTTCAACATGGCCCTCCACATCCCTCAAAGATTAATTTAAACAGAAACAAAGAAAGATTATGCTCACATAGCAGAGAAACTACTATGCAAGGAAAGTAATTTTCAAGAGCCTAATAATTTAAACCTAGCAATCTGAGGGCTGAAAAGAGGCTTCAGCCTTCTCTATAAACACCACAGAGAAAGAATCCCATGGACAGACAAGAGAGAAGCTGAAGGCAGGGGGGAAGACCATCATCTGATCAGGAATCATCAGGTTGGAAGTGAAAACAAAACTTGACCACTGGAACAGCGATACTCTGAACCAGCATTTCAGGACACTCGGCCAGCAGTCCTGGTAATGGGACAAACCTCTCCCTTTCCCTAAATCTAGTTTTACATCAAGGCTTTAGATGTGTGACAAAAATTCCTAAGAGAACAGCATCTGGAAGGAGATGGAAATGGACTCCCAGAGTTGCATCTGAATGGTCAGACAGGAAAGTTTCTTTAACATCTGCAAAACTTGGTGAACTCTTCTTTCATATACCTCTTGAATTCAGACTCATCCACTGCTGGTGCTTTCTGTCTCCTGATGGTACTTCTCCCATTACACCATGAGCACTGTATTCACACAACTGAACCTGACTGTCCTATCACTGTCCAGCACTGCATCATCTCCCCTCAGGCAGCCACTTGCTCCACCTGCATGCTCCCCTGACCATGAAGTGTTCTTTAGATGTGCAAAACTACTGTACCTGAAAACAACCAGCCTGGCCCAGCCTGTCTGTACCCATCACATATGTGTACCCATACGCACATGTGGCAGCAGCTTTCCCATCACTTTACGGACACGTCTGGTTGAGGGCCTGGACATTCACAGGTTCAAGTGCTCCACTTCATGTTAGTCCATCTCATCACATTGGCAGTCATCTGCCTGACACATGGTGCTGGGTGCCTGTGCCCTGGTTACACACTGTGCAGTACGGGAAGGCACCAAGGACGGTGCCTCAGGGAAAAAAGGGGGTGTGGCCCACCTTGCCTAAGGTTGGACACCCCAGATACATCCTGCAGTACTTTGGGGGGATCTAAAGAACAGTGCTGGAAAGTGACAGCTATTCTCAAGCAGGCTCATCTTCCCAGGGCATCCCCTGGCCAAGAACAGCAGCACCCTCAAAAGAAAATGACACAGCAGCGGAACTTCACACTCATGTCTATGACAGGTAGGTACATGTAAAGTTTCCTTCCACCACAGGTATTGTTCCTACTCCTGCCATCGCAGGTATTTCTCCCACTCCTGCCAACACTGCAGCCCGGGCCCTCACCATAAAGCAATGTGCAACAAACCCTTGGCCCTGTTGCTCCAACAGCAGCCACAGTGTCCATCTGCTGCAGTCCACGTACTCCCCACCTCCCACAGATCATCACACCTGCAATTAACCAGTGCTATTCCCACGTGCCTTCTTCCCCTGTGGTTTGGGGAAGGGAGGCAGATCCACACAGCAGCCGAGGTCAGGGACACCGGCCCTCCTTGGCACCCAGACACACAGGATTTCTTTCTCCTGGACTAGTTCCCAAGCTGTTTCAGCTCCATGACCACATGCCCCTCGAGATCTAATTTAATTTCTAAAAGGGACACTTTTCAGATATCTTTTTCTCAAATTTCCATTACTCTAATTTAGAAGCTAACTCAGAACCACCAAAAGAATCATGAAAAAATTAAGTATGGACATAGCTGCAAAATCAAATAAACTTAAACTTAAATAAACTGTGTATGAAGAGTATTTAGTAAGGAAAATTATCTTCTAACTACTTGGCACATATACATAAAAAAGAATATTTTCAGAAATACAGAATTATCTATCCACACATGTATGTGTGCTTTGAGCAACACAGAATGCAAAACTACAGCCGAGACTTTGGCAGAGTTTCTGTTGTGTTTTTTCTATTAGACCATAACAAACTGTGCAGTCATGTAGATGGGTCAGTAATGGACAGTAATTAGACCACTTACAATCCCATTTTCAGGAAAAAAAAAATCAATTTAGGGATACATAACAAACTGCAGAACCCCACTTACTGTGACAGAGCTCTTCAAAAGTCACTGAGACACACTCACCCCCACTATTGCTCAATCACATGTATCTCCATATATGTACACAAAAAGTCAACACACATGACACTTGAAAATATGCATTTACATAAAATGACATGCCCTCTTGCAGCTTACTATTTGTCACATGTTGGGGCTTTTTCCCCACGTGTACACAAAGCAGTTCCAAGATAACTGTATGAAGTTATGCTCCTCTTTCACACTGACACCTAACAAACCACTTTCATTTTTTAAATCTTGTGGATATAACAACACCCAAATTCTGGATTCTTTATCAGATACCTCATCACTCATTACGACTGTAACTTTTGACACTCAGTGTAGAAAAAAACCTCCTCCATCCATTTTTAATTTCTTGATAACATCTCTCCCACAGCATTCTATGTTCCCTAAATTTATGACATTTTCTTTTCTACAGGAGTGAAAGGCTACACTCTTCAATTTCATTGCATTTCAGATCTAAAAATCATTTCAGTCTTGGCCTAGATTCCATTTTAGGGTAAAGTTAAGATACCTTGGAAATAATATATATTTATGAGGATAAATTCTCTAATGCCAGTTCACATCTGAGCTATTTTCTTCAGAACATTCAGATTTGCTACAGATCACATTACAGGCACAGTAAACGGCTCTTTTTCGCTGTGTTCACTTTTGTTATAAAGACATCATACTCATATCATAAAGATCTCAACTCCCACTGACTTTTGTGTGACCAAAACATAAACCATTTTGTAAAGAACCACAACACAACAACTGCCCCAAAACCCTTTTAGTGTAGAAAACAGATTTTTATACAGTTTATGTTGCATTCTGTGGAATTATTAAAAATGAAGCCTGTTGATTAGAACTTTGTAGAAAGCCAACTGAACATATTTTGTTACTGCATTCCCTACTCACCACAGAGATGTTCACAACAGCAAGTATCTTAGTATTAAATTTGAATGGCTCTTGCCCTCACAAAAGTATTGTGATTGACTGAAAGGATGGCTCCTCTAGGAAGGTAAAGAAATTACACCCTCAAGCTAGTTTTGTTTCTATACTATACAATATCAGGCAACTTATATGTCACTAATATTTACCAGTTTCCAGATTACAGAATCATTACATAGGCTGAGTTGGAACATCATCTATTCCACCACCCTGCAGTGAGCAGAGACACCTTTTGCTAGATTATGTTGCTCCTAACCTCATCCAGCCTGGCCTTGGAATGTTTCAGTGGTAGAGCAGCCATAAGCTCTCTGGGCAACCAACCTGTGCCACTGTGTCATCACCCTCATTGTAAAAAATTTCTTCCTTCTATCTAGTCTGAATCCACCCTCTTTCAGTTTAAAATCATCACTCCTTTGTCTTATTGCAACAGGCCCTGTTAAAAGGTCTGTCTCCACCTTTCTTATCAGACAGATCTTTTTAGGCACTGGAAGGGGTCTAAGGACTCCCCAGAGCCTTCTCTTCTTCAGGTGAACACCCCCAGCTCTCCCAGCCTGGCTCCAAAGCAGAGGGGCTCCAGCTCTCAGAGCGTATTCATGGCTTTCTCTGGATCTCCTCCAGCAGATCCACACCTGTCTTGTGCTGATGATTCCAGAGCTGGATGGAGCACTGGAGGTGGCAGTTCCAAATAAAGGAAATACTGCAACACAGGAGCTGTTGTGGTCACTGGTAATGGGAGTACAACAAGGAACTTTCATGCAATGTCTACATTGATATTTTTTTTTAAGCAATATTTTAATGCTCAGCCACAGTCTGCTCTGCTCCTATTAAAAAAGTATGCGAACTCTATTTTGGTGAGAACAGGGTCAAGCCAAACATTTTGTATGCTTTCATTCCAAACTCTACTATCTATTTCAAGTGTACTCAAAATTACCTCTGAAACTTAGTATGCCTTTGTTTTAGAGGGTTTTTGGTGTTAAAAACAATAGGGTCCAATTAATTAGACAAAGAAAGATCCACTTGCCTTTCTTAAACTTATGTACAGGAAGTTTCTTAAGCTGATCCTTCCTAAGCCGATTCCTTCTTGCTCTGTGTCTGTCCTGAACAAATTTTGTTATCTGGAAACAGACATAAGATAACATGAACAGTATGTTAAACCAATAAAAAAACAATAGAAGTTTTGATTTATGAAGCTATGCAGTAAGTTGGTCAAAACGGAACCCCAGCTAACATAGAATAACCTCTTCCATTGCCTGAACATAAGGATGAAGCCAAACAGGCCTAAAGGATGTTCTCCACAAAAATGGAACTTGGAACTGAGAATACACAAGTTTTTATTTTGGGAGGAAAGAGAAAGAAAAGGTACGTCCATACTACATAAAATAATGGCCATTGCTGTACTCCTCTACAGAGGCCTGTGAAAAGCAGGAAGCATTTGCACAGCAAAACACAATTCATTAAGCTTGAATAGTTTTCCTTACAGATTTAGATTATTACAGCTGTTTTAGAGGATTATTCCCACATTCATAAGAACTGTTTTCATACTATCTAAAATAGTAGTTTGGGGAGGAGTAAAGGGTTTACTTGGAGTCAGTGTTCCATGTTATACTATCCCATACTAAGATAACTAAATAAGTAAAGTAACTAAATAACTAGTAATACCAAGCTCTCTAAATAACTATAACAAAGATTCTATTTCCATTTTCTTAGTAGTCCCTAATGCTATTTCTGTTCAATTTCTAAATCTAGCACCTGTGATGACATTCTTTTTCAAACATGACAAGCAAACAAAGGGTATTTGAATCTAAACTGTTCGTTCAGACTCTTTCACCACAGCTGAACAAAAAGCTGTATGCACAAACTGCAGTTTTTCCACTGTAATCCAGATCCTTAGTAACAATCAGAGTCTCACGTGAAGCTCCTAGTTAAAAACAAGATTGTCTCAAAGAAGCAGGGACAGAATCAGTAAAAAATGAGGACCAAATCCAACCTGGAACCTCTCTGGGATCAATTTCACTGTACTAATTAATTGTCCAGTGCTCTAGTCTATTGAAATGCCTCTGTGAAGGCCTCTCTAATACGCAAGGGAATCAGCATCTCCTAGTTTAGTATCCTTGGCAAATTTACTCAGTGTGTACTCAACTCCTTTGTCCAGGTTGCTGACAGCAACACTGCAGAGAACTTGCTGTAAAGCTGAACCCTGATGAGCACCATTGATGCCCAACCACCAGTCAGGTGTTACCCCCTTCACTGCAACTCCCTGAGCCTGACCCTCTTGACAGCTCACCCGTCGTCCTGTGTACACAATTAGCTTTAATGGGGTAGTTTTGTCCAGAAAAACACTGTAAAAGACAGTAGCAAAAGCTTTGCTAAAAAAAAATTCATCCCTAGGTGATCATTCTGCTTTGTTTTCAGAGAGCTGCTGCAATTGCAATTGTCCCAAACATGCTCAGGATTGTCAATGAAGCATGTAACTAGCAGTGCAAAAAATACCAATGCAGAAAAA
Source organism: Daphoenositta chrysoptera (assembly GCA_013397915.1). Lineage (NCBI taxonomy): Eukaryota > Metazoa > Chordata > Aves > Passeriformes > Daphoenositta > Daphoenositta chrysoptera. The sequence continues at coordinate 218,995 of VZRO01000190.1, read as the reverse complement.
TATTTTAAGTAAGTGTCTATAGAACAGTTGATGCATTTTTTAAAATTAAAAGATAAAATAATAAATTTGGCACAGATTGCAAAAAATTGGATGCTAAGTATCCTGAAATAATATATAGCTATGCTATCTTACTATTTCAAGAAAAGATGTCCCAACTGAGAACCTCAACAGGCAATGCATCTATGAGATCTGTGCTCTGTGCTGTGAGGCTCTGTGCTCACACACTCCTAACTACACCTGCAGTACAAAACAGTGAGCCCTGCACTGTGGAACAGCGGGACCAGTGATTACCAAGTTTGGTAAGGCGGGATATGCTCTCGGTGTACAAGAGAACAAGGACAGGTCACTCTCTATGGGGCCAAAAAGCAAGCACTTGTGGAGTGTAAGATTGGTAGTGAGGACAATTCCTATAAGCAGTTACATGCTAGGGTGAACATCCAAAAGGCTCCTCTGATATCCCTTTGACAAAATTCTGCACCTGTTTGTCTTATTGAGAAACTAAATGATTACAGGTACGCATGGTACAGGCATCTGCAGTACACACAGCTTCACTCTTCCTTTACTGTATACCTTCAATTAACTTCAGTGTGTGACAGTTCCCTGATGAAAAAACTATTATTAAAAGAAGAAACTTACCATAAATATGACGATGAGAATAAGACAGATCCCTACTATTATTAGGAAAGGGATTAAGTAGTACTCCAAAGGAAGACTGAACTCTGGGATTAATACAACATGGCCACTGTGGGGAGGAAGAGATAATACTTTCTAAATTAATGAGAATTTAATGAACAAGTTGAAGAACAAATACAATTAAAAACAAAACAAAACAAAAGATTGTCACTAGACACACTACAGGAATCCTACCTGTGCACAACAACATAGAAAATTCAGTCCATACCCACACAATATAAAGCCAATCAAATGAAAGGATAAAACACTGTTTTTTGAGTTAAAACTATTTACTGACCTCAATCAAATCTAGAGAAACCAGGAAAACCACCTCATGGCTGCTTTGACAGCAGAATGAAAAAAATATAACATGACTATCAAAAGATACAGTGAAATAATTCTTATTTACTAAAGTATTGTAGGTTGCTCTCAGGCACAAGATTTCACCTGGAACACCTATAACCTCTGTCATCATAACATCCTATTTTGAAGCCATAAGTATTCAAAAGAGACAATGATCTAATGCAAGGAGTAACGCAGCTGCATGTGAGTTAACCTACCCTTTTTCGTAAGTAAACTCCTCTTTAAGAGAATTAGCAGATGTCTCACCAATAAAGACAGAAGGAATGTCAATCTTCTTTAAAACCTCAACTGTATAAAAAAAAGCAGGAAATAAAACTATTATTACATGGACAATCTATGGGTATTCAAGATACAAGACCTGAACATTATGAGACTATCACAACAGGAAGACATACATAGTGACACACAGACCAACGTACATGCATGTTACAGCTTTACTTCTTGTAAGTACTATTATTTTTCCTACGCAATTTCTAGGGAATTTATTGCAGGTAGAAAAATCAAAACTCCTAATGCAATAGTTAAAGGGAGCATAAAACCAAAATACGTTGACAAAAGAGGATCATAATTTTAACCACAACACCATTCTTTTACTCGGAGATTCAAGCAAGTCACAGTTTCATTGATTTCCAGAATTTCTGGCAACTTACATGATTTTGTGATCTTGTTCTGTAAGTTTTAATTAATCTGTCTTCCCTCCTTTTCACCCCAAACATAAATAAACATACTGGAAACAACTGTGGCCAGATAAGGTCAAAAAGAAGAAAGAAGAAAATTAACAAGTCCCACATCTTTATTTCAGTCTCAAGAAACTGGATGAACTGTTGTCTTCTCTGTTTACCAGTGAAGGCAGTAATAAATGAAAACTTATCGAAAGATAAATCCCATATTCTAGAAAACCTTCTCCTCAGCTTGCTTTATATTGATTTTTCCCTTAATACTTCACATTTAAGGCTCAAAGTAACCTGAGTTTAGTCCATCTCAAAGCAGTCAGGTTCCCCAAGGCAAAAGCACACATGGCTGAACATCACCTCACACTATGAGGTCTGTGTTTCTTGTGGACTGGTTCTACGTTTTGGTTACTCAGTGAAACCTGAAAATAAGATTCACATGAGTTGAGAATTCATTAAACCCACTTTCACGTAACTGCCTGGACTACTCGGCTCCCATTTAGTTTGTCGAAGTTCATTCCTACTTTACTAAATGGCATTTCCACTGAAAAAGAATTTATTTTCCTCTTATTTATTTTCTTATTCCATACTGAACAAAATAAAGAAATGCCACAAAGAAAGCAGTAACAGCACTAGAAACACAAAGCACATACCACAGAACAAACCCAACATTCTCACTAGATTTCAGGATGTTCCGAACATATTCACTCCATGAAGGTTAAAATTGGAACAGCTAACACAAGAACCAAATAGTAAATGGTGCGCTGGTCTCTAAATATTCTTTTTCCAACTGAAAAACTGAAAATAAGTGCACGAGATATGCGAGAATCCATTTGTCCAGGGAACAGGAAGACATACCCAACAGTGCAACAACAAACTGGAATGACTATCACAAATGAACTTCATGATCCTAAAAGTTTTTTCCAACCTGAATGGTTCTAAATATCATATTATAAAGTTTGATTTCCTTCCAAATGTGAGTTTTCTACTTTTCCTGTATTTCTACTTAATTAACAACACATCAGCTATTTTCCACATCAGTAATATAAATCTAGCCCAGAACACCTGAACTAAAATTTGAAGGGAAACCAAAAGAAACATTCAGAGAAGGCACAAGTCAATACGTTTGTTCTTATGCAAATACCTCCTGTTATTAAATCTTAAAAGCAGGAGGATTTCTCTGGGTTTTCTGTTTAGTTTGGTTTTGGTTTTTGTTTGTTTGTGGTGGTGGTTTTGTTGTTGAGGTTTTGAAGGGTTTTTGGTGGTGGTGCTGTTTCCAGTGGGTGAAATGATATTCAAACAGGAGAGAAGAAGTGATACCTGTACTTACTGTCGTTGGATCCCATGCTTATGAGGTCATCAGAATCAACATTGTGAACTATAGCTGCCTTGTATCCAGCTCTCTGGGCATTTAAGACCTGTAAGTCACACAAAATACTTACTGGAAAGACTATTGTTTCCAAATACAGTAACTTGTCTGCATTCTGTGATAAGGTACACTTTGACAAAGTGATTAATATGAACTTAATTTGCACTTATAAACCAAGTGTCACCTTTCAGAGCAAAATTGTATTATTATTCTTATACTCATGTAGTTATGTTATTTTTTTAGAAAGCCATTTTAATATTGTCTGCAGACAGACTATCTATATATATCAAAAAGAGAATTTAAAACTTACTATGGGTAGTTAAAAATATTTGATTGTAATTGAAAATAAAGGCACTAACTTACTTTGGTAATCCAGAAATTACCACTTGATAGTTCATGAAGTCAAATGAGCAGTATCTTTTCTGTGCTTTAGAGGTATGGAATATTTCACCTGAAAGCCCAGGTGTAAGAAGCTTTCTCATGGGGAAGTGCAAAATTATAACTATGGGTACAAAACTATTAACATCCTGTGTACTAGTTACATTTTTTATATAGATTTATCTTTTCATCGATACAAGGAAAACTGAAGGTCCAAGTAAATGGCATTCACTGCAGTGACTATTACCAACGTAAACTTAGCTAAGTTACAACTGGTAATCTTGAATATTGCTTTAAAAGCAGCTTGAGAAACTTCTGGGTTTCATCCCAACAACACCGATTCTCTTCCCATATTGCTAATGACTATATTTCAAACAGCAGAACAATGTCATTGGAAAATGCAGAATGCAGACACTTTGAGAAATCCCAATACCACAAAAAAAACCCCAAAAAGTAAATCCATTTAACATGGAGAGAACCTTCCATTTTTGTTAAAATATGCATTCTGTCAGTCAAGTAGTTGATGGGTAATTTAGCTCACATCTCAGCACACATGCCACTTTCTGGCAGAAACTTTAAGGCCAAATGCTGTACTATGCATGCAATTATATAATGCAATACTGCAGGAGTATTAACAACATACTAAAGATGTGGATTTGCTGGGCAGAAAGTATGCAGATACCCATGCTTGCCTTGGAAATGCTGATCCACTTGCTACTTTGCTCTTTGTCTAACAAGAAACGAGTGGGAACCCCCTTTCCTATCAACGTACGAAATATAACAAGTAACCAAAAATTCTTACATACAGAGCTAATGTGACATAATCCCTAAAGGACTGACTATGGAAGTCCCTCAAGGGCAACGTAGAAATCTTCCAAATTCATACCTGTTCCTTTAACCATGTCTCCAGAAGCAATACCGTCCCGTCAGTGTATGGACAACAATTAGACAAAGAGGACACAAAAAAAGGCAAATAGCCATTTGCCCCCCTTTCTTTTCCCACTGAGCCATACGCACACGCGGTGGCAGGATTCCCAGGACAGCCTATGTGCCATTCCTGAGTCTGATGTGAAGGCAGATTACATGCAGTGAACCTGCCTCTGCAGGTGCAATCTACAGTCTATGTAGAATTTACATGTTTCAATTACCACATAACTGAACCTACCACACAGCAGCAAAAGTAAATCCAGTTGAATCTCCTTTTAGTTCACGGAAGTCAACAACAAACTGAAGAGCCCTGTTTCCCTTAAGACATCCTTAGGTGCCCCACTGTATCAGGTTAATTTTCAAGAAAACCATACTGAAACACAAATCATTCTAATCTTGCATTTTTAAAATCACAGAATGTTAAGGGTTGGAATGGACCTTAAAGATCAAGTGGCTGGAGCATGTCCAGAGAACGGAATGGAGCTGAAGAAGGATCTGAAGCACAAGGAATGGCTGAGGAAGCTTGGGGGCTCAGCCTGGAGAAAAGGAGGTTCACAGGTGACCTTCTCACTCTCTACAACTCCGACAGGAGGGTGCAGCCAGGGGGCTAGGGCTCTTGTCCCAGGCAACCATCAGTAAGACAATGGGCCATAGACTTAAGCTGTGCTAGAGAAGTTCAGGTTGGACATCAGGAAAAATTTCTTCACAGAAAAGGTGATAAAACATAGGAAGGGGCTGCCCAGGAAGGTGGTAGAGTCTCCATCCCTGAAGGTGTTTAATGAAAGACTGGACGTGGCACTCAGTGCTCTGGTGTAGTTGACATAATGATGTTTAGTCATAGGTAGGTTATTGGTTGGACTTGGTGAGCTCTGCTTTATCTGTCTGGAGACAATAAAATTCTCCCTCCCCTTCGTATCAATATCTATTCCACTGTTAGCTATAGATATTTTTCTGAAGCACTAGTAAACTCCTTGAAACAGAGGGTGGGGGGAAATCAAATTTTACCTTAACATCGAAGTTGCACTCCAGCCTTCGGATTAACACAATAAAAGCACCAGAGGAGTTGTCTCTCAGAGGAGGTGGGGCTATAGGCTCACATGCATTCTCTGGTTTAGAATTTATTAGAAATCCCTAGAAAACAGGAGCAGAAAGGAGAAGCTTCATTTCTCTTTAACAAAAGGGGGTTGATAGTTAAGTATATGGAAAGAAAACTGCACATTTTCATACAATAGCTAAACAAATTCTTATTATCAGCTTGGTCCTATACCATAGCAAGATTTCTGCTACTTCCCTAACTATGTATTTTGATTCATCAGAATCTTTGTCTGTAAAGAATTATAAAGTTTGAAAGAAAATACAGTTTTTCTAATCCCATCATACTTAGACTTTGCAATGTAATTCAAGAAAAAAGAAGACGGCACATACTACATTAATACAGTGTAACTATTATTCTAAGACATATGGAGACTAATCAAGAAATCAGAAGTACAATGGCCTAAGAAGCACCAACACAAACTCAGAACTCACCAATTAACAACAGAACACAAGCTAAGTTCCATGTATGACACCAGCATTGACCTAGCACACAAAATAGTTGATTTGCTATGGTAAAAAAAGATCACTCAATAAGCTACAGCTGAAAGCTTCAGAGAAGTAGGAAACTCTGTCAATATCAACTTTAAAGCAATCTTTCAGTTGTTTTTAGGTGGCTGAGCTCTCCACCACTGACGATGTCGAAGTAGAAACTCTCCTAACCTCACGCTTTACATCTGCTGAAAACTTCTAGAGTTTCTTTCACAGGAAACACGCTCACCTGAATACGGGATGTGCCGGCGTAAGTTCCACTCCCCAGTGCTGCAACTTCAAGGCTGACTACTCCCTCCAGCCCTCCTCCCCACTGCCGGAACTGCTCTGTATTGCCACACACGACAGTGCCAGTAGCACAAAAGGCACACTGCACAGCACTGCCTGTCCAATTTCTGAAGGGAGTGGGCTGGTCCTTTTCCCTTTGGTAGAATGGGCTTGCTTCCTTCATCAGCTCTCTAGATCACCTGAGAAGGAGCTTCTTGATTAGCTAGATTAATGAGTTAATTAATTAATTATTAGCTTGGCATTAACCAGTCTCCCCTTTGTTAAGTCTCTTAATAACATATTGTGATAGCAAACTACAGAAAAATCCAGACTGGACACCCAGAGAAGGTTTTGCCTACCCTCCACATGAAAACACCCCTCTTCAGAAAATCACCTTCCTGGGTGGTGTGCATGATAAGGTCACAGTGGGACAGAGGCTTTCTAACACTAATGCAACAGAACAGCATTTGACAGAGGAATATTCCTACCAGACCTGCAAATTGTCATACAGGTAAAGAGAGGTGAATTGCCAAAAAATAAGAATGCAAGTAGTGTGTTTTATGAAAATAAAGATCATGAGAACTTGCACTGCTGTGGGCTGAAGAAATTATTGCTACAAGTCTAGATATATCCTAAGCTTTCAGTTTTCACTGACAGCTTCAGATAGAGATGGCATCACCTGTTTAGAAATATACATAATAAATATTTATACATCAATGTGCAAATTAACTGTCAGTTTAGATATATAGAACATGTGTAAGTTTTTATATCCAGTTTATATACACAAACAACACACACAAATACATATGATAGTCTACATATACAGCGTATATTTATATGAACCATCAGTTTACACATACTTTTAATTCTTTATTTATAATTTTATACTTTAAAAATACGTTATTCATAAAGTTTCCTTGAATCAGAGAGAAGAAATTTTGTTTGAAGGAATTTAGTTTTGCAATAATATCACTTTTGGCAGAGAAGCTGCACCAGCAATCTTGTTTTTTGCCAAGTTTATGGTGATAGGCACAACACTACAAAGGCTGTAACAATCTAAAGCAATAACCACTGAAAATTTTAAACTGAGTTGCTGACAGCCAAATGTAGGTTGCTAAGGTTCCCCAATTCACACAGCACACACTGCTGTACTCACTGTACACAGCTCCATGCAAAGTCTTTTCTTGGCTTTAACTAGACTGGCCTTTGGGGAACCGACTGTGTTCTATGGAAAGGTTTTACACAAATCATAAAACGCTGTGTTAGAGATCAAGAAATGCATCTACAGAAGCCAAAGGCCAGCTATGACTGGACCACCTTGTCCTTAATGCTACCATACATTCTTAACTGTCTATAATCGAGGAGCCATTTAATTGAGCAGCACCTACATTTATGCTTTGGCACCAGTTACTACAGAATCTGACAGATTGTGTTGTACAACTTCCATACTAAGAAATCTTAACCACAAGCATTGAAAGAGTATACCATTTGCATCTTATTGTAACAAATATCACAGCACTTTTTAAAAGTAATTAAAATCTTAATGCAGAGAAAAAAATTCAGTATAATATTCGGGTCTAAAACTTCACCATTTCTACACATGTGATGACATCTGCCTTAATTAAGACACAGAGCTGCCTAACAGTTAAAAAGGTCAGAATCAAAGCTCCTTATATCTATTTTTGGTGTATTAAATTGGCTCACTACTTGGGTAAATCACTTAATCACCCTCTGATTCTCAATATAGTCAGTAAACAACCACACAGCTTTAACACACCTTCTCCCCATGATAACACCCACAGGGCATGAAAATTAAGCCAGCTTGAGGGGAATTGCAGAGAAATTCCTGAGTTACAGGAATTCTTACAGTACTTTATTACCCCTTGGGATCAAAAGGGCAACATGGAATTAAAGTGATCCACCCTTTTACCTTATTACCAGCTTTTTTTTTTTTTTTTTTGCATAGTGGTTACTCTCAACACTGCAACATTAACAACGCTGCAGAGCCAGTTTTTGGGGCCATACAGGCTACAGACAGAGGTAACATGGAAGCAGCTCTCTGCCCTCATGGGCTATTCATGGTCTCCATTGGGGCGTATATGATACAAACTCCCCTTCTCTAGAATTTGGAAGGTGGTCTGCCTAAATTTTTATATAAGAATTCTAAGCTGTAAAAGCATACACATCTCAGTCATAAACCCTCATATACTGTTCAAAGGGGACAGCAAGACAAATAAATCACTGCCACATGACTGATTCCATGTAGCCATTTCCACGGTAAAAAAAGTAAGGAAGCCTGAACTTCCCACAAGCCCAAAACTGCCTGGATAGCCAGATACAACCTCCTTTCTCACAGGCAAGTGTTTCAATTGCGGGAGTGGAACAAAAAATACATTTTATCCAAAATGAACAAACTTACTAACACTGACTGTACAAATGTGACTCTGAAGGAAACAAACGGTTCCTGTCACTGCAGAGCACCTCAGGTCAGGCAGCCAGAAAGAAGAAGCATGCCCCTTGGTGCTGAACTCAGCACAGCACACCAAAAAGCATCGTAATCTCAGCAACAAAGAGCCTCAGAGAATGTGAAGACTGCAACTGAACTGGATATTCATCTGGCTTTTCAGTACTTTTCTAAGCAACAGGACTATGATACCAGTTCACAGCGTTAACATCACCATATGTAATTTATTTTAAAATAATTTCGTTTCTACTTCCTCTGTCTTACATTATAGAGATAAAAGGAGTAAAAGCCTTCACACCAGTTACTACTGCCACCAGTATGTCTGGACAGCTACTACCTTAGCAGAAGCCAGAAAGAGCATAATGTGTCTTATCATCTCTGCCTAAGGAAGATGCATTTATTTAACCTCTCAGAGTTCCTTCCCATTCTACTTTCAACTTAATCTCTCTTCTGTTAATGTCACTCAGTCCACCTACACTCTTCCTGTGTTCCAAGTGAGTGTGCTGACCACAGTGTAGACATGAAAAGTAATTATCCTTCTGTACAAAACATTCTTGCTGCTGTATTTCAGAAGACATCAGGTGTTCAGAATTTCTAATCCAGCGCAAAATAACGATAAAGCCTAACTTGTATTCCCATGGCCATATCCATCTCGGACAGTTTTTGCACATTATTCATCTTGCATGAAGTCAATATAGTTTTTCCCAATCCAGTTCCATTAACATTTACAAACCTTTACATCTTACTTCTGTCTCCTCTAATCCTAGGTGCATTTTACAGTTTCATATGGTATACTATTTATATGTTTTTACATGTAAATGAAAACGGGATTAAGAAAATTTTTCAAAAATTAAAAAGCCACATGTATACTTTCTGCTAATTCAATAGATGAGCACTTTCTAGTGCCTTCTCTTGACAGTATTATGACCGGTTCTCAAGTCATGGCCCAGCCATCCCTACCACAACATGATGCTATTTCAAGAAGACACTAACAGATAAGTAACAAAAATGTATATGTGTATCTGCATTTTCCCCACTTATTGATACAGAGCGAAATACAAGAGCATGAGTGCAACCCATCCTTGAAGGGGCACTGGAAGAATGGGGGGGACCTTCTCACCTGCTATGGGGTGTGGATTGCAATTGAAATGAAACCATGTAAGGAGAGGGTGCAGGATCAATCACAACCCCTGCCCCTGACCCCAGTTCTGGGCACAACACACAGGCACCACGGCAGAGCTGCAGCCTCCGACCTGCTCCATTCTGCTGCTTGAGAAATGCAACAAGAGTAGCGAACTGGCAACAGTTGTAACTTCCCCAAAAACTGAGCTACAATTGCTTTACAAAGCACACTTAACGCGGACCACATGCATGGAAATAAACTCTCTTGCCTTGCCACCCTTCACAGCGTGAAAGGGCTTGCCAACATATGACCGTATGGAGATTGAATCTTCCAAATATGTTTTTCAAAAACTTGTATCAGCACAAAATTAAGTCTGGCATCTGCTGATTCCAGTGCAAAGTAACTGACATCATGTATCAGTATTGCCATCAAAACAGAGAAAACAGTGGTCTACCAAACTTATCTTAGATTTCCATTATTTACCTATTTTTAATTAATTTGTTAAAAATTTTCAACAAATTCTCCTTAAGAAGAAAAAGATAACCAAAATTCTCTTCTTAGGAGAAGAAACTGCCTATTCACAGGCAACACCAGATCCTTTGCACATTTGTTTTGTTTGAGCAGGTGATTAATAATTTCTGTCCTTATTTTTCCTTGGACTACATTCCTTTTATTTTTATCTTTTTTAGCTTACAGAGGAAATGTTCAGCAGACACAGTTCTCCCTCTATATATTCAACATTCAAATTCAATCTAGCACTTCCCAATCAAATCTGTCATTATCCTGAACCCTTTGTGCCCCACGCTGAGTGCCAAAAAGGATTGTGGGGGTTTTACACCATCCAGCCCTCGAGCCCCACACAGCTGCTCACTCGTTCCCCCACCAGCAGGATCAGGGAGAGAACTGGAAGGGTAGAAGCCGAAGAACTTTTGGGTTGAGATGAAGACAGTTTAATAGGAAAAGCAAAAGACACACACACAAGAAAAGGAAAACAAAAAATTAATTCACTGCTTCCCATAGGCAGGCAGGTGTTCAGCCTCCTCCAGGAGAGCAGGGCCCCATCACACACAACAGTGACTGGGGAAGACAAACACCATACTCAAAAATCCCCCCTGCCCTTTCTCTTTCTTCCCCCCACTTTATACATTGAGCATGATGTCATACAGTCTGGAATATCCCTTTGATCATTTTGGGTCCTCTGTCCTGGCTGTGTCTCCTCCCAGCCTCCTATGCACTCCTAACTTCCTCACCAGTGTGGCAGTAGGAGGAACAGAAAAGGCCTTGGCTCTGTATAAGCACTGCTCAGCAATAACAAAAACATCTCTATATTATCACCTGTGTTCAGCACAAATCCAAAACACAGCTCCATACCAGACATTGGGAAGAAAATAAAATCTAGCCCAGCTTAAACCAGCACAAGATAAACATATACATATATAATTTTTTTCTTACCTTCAAGCCTTCTGCTGGCAGTCTGTAGCCGAATCTAGCAGGTAGATCATCAAAAGTCTGGGTTCCATTTTCAAGGTTATACTAAGAGAAATATATTTTTTTAAAAATTAGGTTTCCAACAGGACAGAAATAGTTAAGAAATATAAACAAAACCAAACAACACTGCATATTTTTGATTAAAATATTTATCAGGCATAGGACATCTTGTGACCATGTCAATGAAATCACAAAATTGCTTACTCCACCTGTCTTCTACTCACATGGTAACATCATTCTTTTCTTATCTAGCTGTCAAAACAAGAAAGTAAGTAATAGATATTTTGTTGAACTATTTATATGGTAAATCTTTCTTTCTACTGTCTAAAATTCAAATACCATCATACGTGCAGAACAGAAACTACAAACAAACCAAGTGAGCAAAAATCTGAAGAGCTGGGACATCTGGATGTGGAGTTTTCATTGAATGGTGGTGGTGGGTGTTTTGCCCTAAATTCATTTGTGTAGAGGGAGGAACAGCTTTAAAGAGGTGCTTCACTGTAGATAAAGAATAGCCTCTATATGCCATCCCTTCTCAATTCCCTGCTATACATTCAGATTAGTAGCTGAAAAGTATCTCAACAGTTTTGTTTTATAATAACTATGAGCTTTCATTTTAAAACAGAAGAATACTGTAAAAGACCTTAAATCTGTGGAAGCTTTGTTTCCCCTTTCTTCATTCATCTTCTCTGGCTGTATAACATGCCTGACCAATGCAGAATTCATCCAGAAAAAAGTGCTAAGTGTATGCATGGTGTATTTTTTTAATTAAAAAAAAAAAAAGTGTTTCCTGCAAAAGTTGTGAACTCTACAGTTAACTGACTTGAATGTGCACCAGTTGTTTAATTAAACAGTTTAGTGAGTCAGAAATGTTTGTCTATTCATCATATCATCCAACTGTCACAGAGAATAGCCACGTAAGGATTGTGTTTGCTTCAGAGAGATGTTTTCTACAAGCCAGGCTTAGACAAAGGAGCTCAAACTATAGTTCAGAGAGAAAAACAGTGTCATGATTTATCTGAAGTCTTCCAAAGGAGCAACGTTTTAAAGGAGCATTCTTCCAACAGACTTTGAGGGGAAAGAGGTAAGAATGGAGCCGAATTTCAAGGAAGCTTCTTTGTTCTGTGTAACCAACGTGCTCCACACAACCTCTCCTCCTGACCTTCCACCACAGAGAGCACCAGCCCACCACTTTCTTCCATCCACCTTTCTTCAAAACGTCCTGAGCTCATGCTACTGTCAGTTTTTCCTTGAATCACTTGGCAAGCCCCAGCTTAAGCCAGGAATTCATCACAGACCTATTTCTTTTTACCCCTTTTTTACAAAATAACCAATCCTGTCTCACATACACGTAACAGCACTTCACATAGACACGACCCTTTGAGACTGCAACTATACAAGAACACAGAAGCATAAAATCACTTCCAAATTAAATGAGAAAAGAAGAACTTCTTTCCTTGGCAAACCCAAAACTCTGGCCAGAGTTTTGCTAACAAATAGGTAATCATTAAACTGTGAAATCTCTCAAGACTGTAAGTGATCTGTACACCAGCAATTCCATGTGACACAGTGCAAACATTCCCTCTTCTGAGCATCTCTTAAGTATTCCATTGGCTCCTTTGTATAGAAGTTTAGTATCTAGTTAATCTCTTGATTTCTTACTTCAAGATATTCTCACAATAAATCTGCAACTTCCAAATATCCAAGAATAAAAGACGCTTTGTTTTTACATGGAATTACTTTAGAATGCTACACACAAAAGCTTAAATGGAAAAAAATCAAACTAAACTTCCAAAATGCCCTATTTTTCTTTTTTTGAGGTTGGGGTGGGTTGTTTGTTTTGTTTTAAATTACTTTTTTAAGAGAGGAAGAAGCAAGAATGAAAGTTAGGTTTTTATGAAAAGAGGAAGCACAGGCTTGGTGACAGAGAAAAGGGAGGAAAGGGAAATCGTGTTTACCGTAGAAAGACAGTTTAAAATTGCACAATAAAATGGTGATGTCAGTGCCATAATAAAGCAGTTATCTATCTACATTGTTTCTTTACATTCTTTCTACAAAAAGTATTTATAGAATAGTAACAAGACGAGGATCCAAATAACACACTTTAGTATTCATCAACCCCACCTTACCACAAAATTTTCAGTATTTTTATTTTAACATTTATCTCCTAGAGTTTGTCACTCTGTTCTCCAAAACTGGTATGACATTAACAACTCTTCTCCATATCACTGAAACAAGCAGGAGCCTACAGTAATTAGGTTTAATTATTTCAGTAGCTTAAGCTCTATCCTACAAAGACATTTATAACTTTCTCCTTAAAATGCCACACTATATCAAATTGGTAACAAACAGCACAACAGCAGCTTTTACCACTGATCTATGTGCATTATACTGTTTATTAACCTGATAATTTCAAATTCTACACACCCAAAATTATTTTCCTTAATGATAGCAGATATTTTCAGCTACTTAAAAACTACATCTAGGTGTAATATACACAAAAACCCGTACTGACAAGGCCTCCAGCACACACAAATAAATTATACTAGCCATAGAAGATCATTTAATTTATTTATTTCCAGTAACCCTACAAAATGGCAACCATAACCAAAACTTAAATTGCTGTCTAACCCAAAGCATGGAATTCTTCTAACGGGGTTATAACAGGCTACAGGACATCTGGCCAGAGTGGAACTTTGTAAATGACTAAGGGAATTAGGTGCTTTCACTCTCATGGTAACTGACCTACCATCTGTAAACCCATTTAAAAATGTACAATTTATTGTTTATTGAAGTAAACTGTTAAGGCAATTCCATTCCAAGCAACCTGCTATAGCATTTACTGTATTAACTGATTCATTAATAGAATAGTTGAAGAGATGATTCAATTTTATAGAGATTCATCCATGTAGAAAAACATTATTATACTTACTGCTAAAATATCTGCCTCCACAGGTAAAAGATTCAGGAAGGCAAATAACTGCACAGTCACAATAGTGTATATCTGAGTGGCAGACAACATCAGCATTCCGATTGACAACAGCATATTTTATTCAATACCTGAAAGAAAAGAATCAGAGTCAAGGCACATCGCAAATACCTTCCTGTATCATTTTACGGGACTCTTGGTTACTTAAAACTCTTCAGCTAAAGAAGTATGCAAAATGTTATTCAACATATACTTCTGAGAAACAAATAATCTTAAAGTTATATGATTATTTTAGAAGTTCCTTTTGCTCGAAGCATGTCAGCTCCGTGGGAAGGACTGCATGCATAAACTACAAAAATTGTAAGAACAAGACTTCAAAAGGCTTTAGGCACCACAAAGCAATGAAAGGGGTACAAGGGGATGAACATTCACATCCTTCAACACTTCATTTTAAACTTCCCTTCTTTCAGCATAAATCCAAATCGGCAAAATTCCTGACATATCTGGAATAATTCCACTAAAAGTACATATTCCAAATATACACTTGCAAAAGCAACGTGGTACCAACTTGTAACAAAAACCAGTTCTATCAGCCTCAGAGAAACTCATATATGCTCCAATGTGACACATGTCTTGGGCAGCAGCTCTGATCTCCTGGAAAGCATGTGCATTTTTGAGAACTTTATAAACGAGTGACACAACTACTATGCAAAGTTTGCTTACATGCACTTCCCGAGCTCATGACTTTAAAAGGAAGTAAATTCTGCTTTGCTAATAAATGTACAACAAAACCAGGAGCAAACCCCAACAGCTTGTGTCTGGAAACGGAGGGGCTTGTTTTCTAACAAATTAGATTGGTCTTTTAGATTGCTCACGTACCATTCATCAGTTAAAAAAAAAAAAAAAGTGGGGGAGGGGTTTGGAGCAGAAAACCAAACATTTTAATACTTTTCCTTTACTAAAGATTTTTTTAAAATGTATTAAAAAAACAAAGGACCTGAATGCCTTCCTTGTATGAACAATGACATTGCATTCTTACTTAAGTCATTGAGAATAATGAAATACCCTCAAAACAGAACCCCAAGAAGCAAACCAAACAAGAACAAAACAAAAGGACACCAAACATCTGCATGAACAGAACTTTGAACTCTCCTTCAAATTTAATACATGCATTAGCGACAATGGTTAATAGATTTCATTCCATTAGGCTTAGGGTCACACTTGTGTTTGAAACCACAGAATCTGGCCCATCAAATACAACACATATATTATAAAGACAAAATGTCTGAATTCTAAAATTTCTATTTTTTCTTGCACAGAAAAATCTAACACAACCTAACACACCCCAGTATTGGTGTTTAGAGACTCAGTGCTCTTTGAAATGAGTTACAGATTACTTTCCACCCATCTCTTCCAAACAATTATTCTTCTGGCTTCGATGGGAGTTCCGATCTAGACAACAAACATGATTCATGGTGAAATATCATTTCTGTGACAGATTAAGTCTGTGAAAGACCAATCTCCTTCACACTTACTATAGGACCTGCAAACCTGTGCTCTCACAATTCACGAACAACATGGTGCAAATTTGCAACATCCACTCAGTATCATGTTTAATGTAGTAAGAAACAGTGTTTCTGCAAAGCTTTCATCTCAAATGCTCAATACCATGTGTCCATGGACATTTCATCCAATGTGGTTCATAACACAAACACAAGGTAATTTCATAGTCTGCACTCAGAGGGAGGTAAAAATTCCTCTAGCAAAACTGCAAAGTCAAGCATCCAAAACCAGCTGCAGCCATGGGTGAGAAGCTGAGATTTAGCCTCCATTTCTGCAGTCGAGAAATGCAATCTGAACTGGAGGAATGGTTAACTGACAAAGGGATAGAGACTTTCAGAGAGGAAAGACTTGGGAGATGGGAAAGAATCCTGGCAAGATGTCCGAATTTCTCCCCCATTTCCCATGAGCTACACGTAGAGGCTTCTGTCCTGTTGGATGTTACCATAACACAGGACAGATTACTTCCATGCCACTTTTCCTCTGAAAAAATTAAACTTTTTGTTCTTTGTTTGTTCTTTCCTACATCTTTACTGACTTTATCCTTTCTCTTTATTTTCCCCAAACGTTATATTCTATAATCTTTATTTCATTAAAGCAGAACTCCCCCCATTGCAGTTTCACCAAAGTGCCAGTTTAAGATGTTTTGGATCATTTATTAACAGCCCTTCCATCTACAGAACTCTAGAGACAACAATTAATGCTCATTTCTGTATCATGCTCCTACATCATGCCCATCCTACTGAGTTCAGCTGGATAGATTAAGCAACACAAGCTCAGAGAGAAAAAGACTTGGTGGGATTCTGTACTGTGATCCACCTGGATGGACAACAGCCTTTGCCTGCTGGACATGGTCTTAAAAGAGAATGACAGAGAACTCTTTCACATAGAAAGTTTATTTTATTTAAAGTCTATTATTTAACAAAACTTCTAACTGAGGTAATACATTTTAGTGCTTGAGCTATTACTTTTTTGGTTTTCTTTGACAACGACTACCTAAACAACAAAAACTCCTTAGGATAATCTACCACTTCTATTCCATGCTCTATTGCAGCCTCCCCCAATGAGCCTTTTGCTTTACCACTTTGGCACATAGTAAGAGAGGTGCATATACCATAACCATTACTAATTCCTAGAAATTCCCTGGCATCAGGAACAGCCCCATGAGAGTGGTGGCAGTCACTGTGAGTGACCAGCAGCCAGGAGGAACCTCCAGCTGAGCTCTCACTTCTAAAGGCCACAACCCAGCAGGACAGAGCAGGGCCTCTGCTCGCACATGTCACTACTGACCATCCCTGTCTGCACTGCTGCTAGGGCGCAATTCAGTCTGCAGACACACAACGATCAGCTGTCCACAGAGGAACCTCAGATCTCTCTCATGCTTAGCTACAACATGACTGTGGGCAAGTAACATCTTAAGAACACAGAAAGCACAAACTATCTTATTCCCTTTATAAAAGCTCACACCTAAACATGATCAAGCCAGAAAACCAGAAATTCAGAATTATACATGATCCAGTACACCTCAAACTCACAGGTACAAAACAAGCACCAATAAAGTGAAATCTAACCATTTTCACTACTGAATGTAAGAGAATTGTATGGTCCACAGATGGATGACTAAGTCTCTCTAGAGATTCTTCCAGTCTCAAAGTAAGAAATTACTGGAAATTACATAAAATAGTTGCAACACAAAACAAAAGAAATGGGTCCATTTCTGGGTTCAAGATAGATATAAGAATTAAAATAATTAACAGACAAGTTTTAAAAGTGGACAGTATGTACTTAATAGTATAATTATGTGAAATCCTCTAACTTCTTTTACTGGAGTAATTAAAAGTACTTCACAAACAACTCAATTAGGTCATCCAAAACGTTTGTTGAAGCAATTTTTTGTCAAAAACCTCCAAATTGTGGCTTCTTATATAAACAGTTCCACGTGAATTTGTTTTCATTTGACTGTTGGTATTTTTTCTGAAAACTGTCTGTTGACTTAACTGGGAAATCACAGCCAACACTACTACTTTCTTTTTCAGAATTAAGAAACACCTAAGAATTACTGTCCTTCTGACCTATCCTTCATGGGTTTTTCAAGCAAAAAGCATTGTCGCATGATGGGAGGTTCTCAACATTAATTAAAGAAAATACCAGAGAGATAGATTTGATTTAAGCTAACATGAAGATAATTAGAATTCATTATTACTATTTGGAGGAAACAGATTATACTTTCAAAACCAGTTCTCATGATTCTAACTTAGTCAGAATCAGCCATATAATGCTTTGTGAAATTTTCAGCTGGTTCACAGAAATGAAGTTACACTCACAGGAAAGAAATGGTAGTGAGTCAAAAAATAAATAAACTTTTATTACTAAATTAAGATTTAACACCTTCTGTCATCAGCCTGCCCTAAAAAACAGGACATCAGTGAAACTGGAAGGATATAAGAATCATTGTTTCAAAAATACAGCCATTTTTACTATGACAGAAGCAACAACACACTTGAAGCTATCACAGCACTTTAACCAACACAGTAAATTCAGCATAGAGAAAAGCACTAAAAGAGCAGTAAGCAAGGTTAGAAAACACCAGAATTAAAGTGGTCCTTGCAAACAACATGTATATACAGTGCAGTCTTCCCTGTCAAAGTTACATACACACAAATTCTTCTGTGCTCAGGATCTGCTGCCTCAAATGCAAGCCAAAAAGCCTCACAATTCCTGAAATTCCATGGCTCTGTGGAAAGCATGCCCCTCTCAGCTGAGGGAGGCAGCTCAGAGCACACAAAAATGCAGGTGTGTGGAAAAAGGCTATACTGTAAACCACACAAAATAAGTTAAACCTGACTCTGCAGTAACCTCCCGCACTTTACACCTGATTTGCCAGTGTGTAAAGACAAAGTTGTCCTTAACTTTGTGCATTTCTTCCCACTCTCCATCCTAGAACTCACAAACCGAACTGAGCCTGAGGTGCTGCATTCCTCTGTCATGGAACTGAACAGGACAGAAACGAGGAGAAAATGTGGGGTGTGCTGGACCAGCATAGTTATGAGTAGCAAGGCACCCCTGAAGTAAACACAATAAGCATGTTTAAGATAGAGGTCACAGAGATGTTACGCAGCTCGAGACATAGAGAAGGACTTTCACAGCTTTTGGCAAGTATTCACAAATCAGGCTTCACAAACTACACATAAATATGATTTTTTTCAGACATTTGTATCTAAATAAACTCAGAATGTGTTTCAGGGCAGAATACAACACAAAACAATTCCATGTTCACATGGTTATGTTCATGTTTCAGCTCTCTCAATAAAACAGCTCTTCCCTCCCACTTCTGAAAAAAAACCAGCAACTTATACATCAGTATGAAACAAACTTTAATTCTATTATTATAAAGCCAAGTAATATTATAATTCTTATAGCAATCACAAAAAAACATATGAGCATACAGAAACTTTGTGACAAATTCCAAATATTTTGGTAGACTGGGCTGAACCTCCCAAAATTTCATAAGCAGAAGATGAACAAAAACTAGACAGCTAATAATAACTCTCATTCGCATTTTCTAATCCCCCCCATACCTGAATACTTGGATTTTGATGCCATCATATCATTACTGACACAAATCTCCATCTCAGACCTATCACAAAACTGGACACTGACGCACGCGAAACAAGATCAGCATTCACACCTGTTAAGATGCAGGGGAAATTCCTCTCCTTTAATTTCAACGTTTTTACTAAGAACTTGACTTTCAGCCAGTCAGACTCCACGCTACTCGTTATCCTGCAAGCCTAACCAGCACCTCGGAGCACAGGCAGTCTCAAGAATCATACACCCGGCAGAGACGAAACGCGCGAGCAGGGGTCGAGCTTTCACCGGGCCAGGAGCGACGCCCGGGGAGCGCTCCAAAGGTCGCCGCTCCGCTTACGCTCATCTCCCTCCCGCGGCCCCGGGCAGTGCCGGGACCGCGGCCGCCCCAGCCGGGCTCAGACCTGGCTGGGCCTAAGCCGCCCACGGAACCGAGCCCCGCCTCGCCACTCCAAGGGTGGAGGCGAATAAGCGCTGCGCAATGGAGCGCCAGGCCCGTAAGTGCTCAGCCGCCGCAGAGCCCGAGCGCCCAGAGAGCCTGGCGGCCGCGCCCCAGCGCTCACCTGGGGCCCGGGGG
>VZRO01000190.1:188061-199007 GCA_013397915.1 Daphoenositta chrysoptera | reverse complement strand
GGCCCCGCCGGGGGGCGCGTGGCTCCGCACTGGCTCCCGCCCTGCCGCCCGGGTGCGCGCGGCGCCGAAGCGGGGCCGAAGCGGAGTCGAAGCGCGGCCGAAGCGGAGCCGAAGCGCGGCCGAAGCCGGGCCCGGGGGCAGCCGGCTGGGCAGCCCGCGGGCGGCAGGAGGCACTGCAGGCCTGTAATTGCACGGACGTATGGCTGTGTATGTGCAGTTCTAGGGCTGGAGGATGTCTTGTCCTAAACATTACAGCCAAACTCTCGGCCGAGAGAGGAGGAGACACTTAACCTGAGCATAAGGACTCCCACCGGCTTCACAGGAACTTGTGCCTATTCCCCAGCCTAACACTTCAAATATTTCCATGTAGATATATCTATGAAAATTTATAAGTTTGTAAATTGGAAAAAATTACGCTGGAACACACAGCATTTCACCCGAGAGTCTTATTGAAACACTGCATCTGCATGTATGATTCTGGAATTTGTATTCAGAGTCTGAAGCTAAAACTTGACAACGTTTTAATCGTGTAATTACCTCCATATAAAGCAGCTTGCTTCAGTCGCTGGGATGGCTTGTGTCCGTGACTGGTAGTCTTGCAGAAAAGTGCAGCATTGTCTGGGAAAGCGCTAGTGCTTCCAGGTGGTAACAAAATGCAGTAACTTTTTTTCCACTCACATTTTCCAGACATTCTGTTCTAAAAAAAACCTTCAAAAGTTTTTCAGCCTTTGTGTTTAACAGAACTCTCTCTTAAAGGAAAAACAGTTATGAGAAGTTGTTATACATCATTTTAATAACTTAGAACCCTGAGGTTTTTTGGTTGGTTGTTTGTTGTTGGCTTTATTTAACTAGGAACACGCATTTTGCTGTGGTTTCATTACACCGGGGCAGCAGCATCAGCGTCTGGGTGACACAGCGAGATCTCCGCGTTACCGGGGCTGTACATGGAAGTGGGCTTGAACTGCTGCTTGAAGGTGGAATAACAGAGTAATCAGGAAGGAAAGGAAACGCAGAATTATAATCTGTTACCTCACTTCAGCACAGGTCTGTAAGACAGAAGAATGGTTTGGCTGCAGCAACACGCACTTGGGGAGACCCGTCACTCCGTCTTTCCTCCGTGCAGCCCCTGTGCGCTCTCCCGCAGCCTCCCGNCGGGCGGTGGTGGGCGAGCGGCGGCGATGCTGCTGGTGCTGTCGGCGGAGCACAGGGCGCACCTGGGCTGTTTGCCGCGGGCCGGCGGCGCAGGTCGGGGCCGCGAGGCCTCCGCGGGCGGGAGGGAACCGAGCCGAGCCGGGCCGGGCCGGGGCTGCAGCGGGATCTTCCTCTCTCTCTGTCTTTGCAGCCATCGGCGAGCTGGGACGCCTGGCACTGGAGCAGCTGCGGCGAGGAGCGGCACCGCGGGCCTGCGAGACCGCCGCCAGTGAGAGCAGGGCCGTGGGGAGCGGGGGGACCGGGCCGGGCCGTGGGGAGCGGGGGGACCGGGCCGGGCCGTAGTGATTTCGCCGCAGGAGGGTGGAAACGCGATGGGCTCTGCGCCCGCCATGAAGGACCCCCGAGTCCCCGGTGCACGGCGGTGCGGGGCCGAGGGAACGGGCCGGCGGCTTGGAGCTGCAGCATCGCGGGGGTCGGTGCTTCGTGCCCACTGTGGGGAGGGCTACGGAGATCTCTTTTCTGACCCAAACCCTTTTCTGTACGATGCCATCAGACACTGATTTGTGTTTTACTTAGGTTTTTGCTTTTGATGGTTTGGTTTGAGGGGGTCTCTAATTGGTGTACATTATTATTTGAAGGGTGTGATACCTTTTTTTTCTCCTAAGCGTATTTTGCACGTTAAGCATTGGATAAATTTGCAGCTTGGAGTCTCATTGCTGTGGCAGTTAGCAAGTAAAAAGCACTTTGTTCCTTCTTTAAAGGAAGGTTGAACATTGGCGTTGACACCATTCAGCACGGGGTGGAAGGACTAGCATATCTTCTTACTGAGAGCTCCAAGCTTATGGCAAGTATACCTTTCCGTAAGGAATTAAGGGATACACTCAAGAGATGTCTTCTGAACACTCAGACCTCTAAAAATACTGATTAATGGGGAAAACATAGCGCAAAATTTTCACGACGTGTTGTTTTAATTTCAGAAAAAGATGTCTCATGTTGTATTATTGAAACATTGCATCTGCATGTATGACTCTGGAATTTGTATTCAGTATCTGAAACTAAAACTTGACAAATAGTGTCATTTACTACATATAGAGAAGCTTACTTCACGATTAAGCTCTAAATAATAAAACTCAAGTGAAGAGTTTGTTGTTCAGCTACTGTACAGGATGTGGGCTAGACTCGCCCCCTGTTCAGCATTGCTTGTCTTTGTCCAGTGTGGGTTTGAGACCTTTTTCAATTCTTGGCATCAAAAGTTTGAGTGGGTATAAGCAAATACTAAAAGATTAGTAGCTGGACAATTACTGTTTCCATGGGGAAGACTTGTAACTATTGATATAGTAGAATATTTGAGCAATGACTACATGGAGAAGGGATACAGACAAGGAATGCCAGATTAAACTCAGGCAATTGTTGCTCCCAAGACGAGGTGGGGAGGGGATGGAAATGGTGCAGAGCCTTTACTTGAAACAAGGGCTCTTGACTGACAGGTTGCAGTGTACTGTGGTAGAATGTGGTTGGTTGCAGACTGTGTTTGCAGGGTGGTGCATTGGAGAGGTATGATGGCATTTTCTGTGGAGTCAGTAACAGCTTCCTCAACTCTGGGCCAAGCTACTGCGTCAGTGCAAAGGCCATGACCTGTGAAGCTTCTCCTGCCCTTGGGGACAGGAGTGTGAGCATTGTGCCTTGTGCTGCTCACATGCAGATTGCTGCTGGGTGTTCCTAGTCTGGTTATCAGTGGCACAGTAGCACCCTGACAAATGGATTCATGCAGCATGTCCTGCCTTGTGACACCCGAGGCAGTTGAGGTGCTCCCTCATGCTGTGTTTTGGTCTTTGATGTGAAGGCTTACACGTGAGGGGGTCGAAAGTTCTTCTTTAAAAAAACTGTTCCTGAATCTCATGCAAATCTGCAGTAATACAACATCTGTAAATCCTTTAAAACCTGGATACTTGTTTTGTCCGAGGTGTAGAATTGTACTTGGACGTTCCTGCAGGAAAACAACTGCACCATAGCATATGTGATGTTTAGTTACAGTTTTACTTGGTTTTCAAGAAATAGTGATGATTACACAGTTCCATATTACGGCCTAAATTGTTCTTTCTAGATTTCTGAGATCGACTTCCAAGATTCCATTCATGTTTTGGGATTCTCAAATGAATTGAACAAAGCCTTGCTCCAGTTATACCTTGACAACCGGAAAGAGATCAGGAGCATTCTTGGAGAGCTGGCACCAAGGCTTCCCAGCTACCACAGTCTGGAGTGGAGACTGGATGTGCAGGTGACTTCCCTGATGTTTTTAGTATTCCATGTTTTACTTCACATTTTTTTGACATAATAAAAACCTGCTAAAAAATGTAAATATATTTGAGGCAGCAGTACTTCATGTATTTAAAACTGACAGGACTTTGTTAGTGCCCTACAGACAGCCAGTTGTGAGATAAACAGGATATGCAATGATGCAAAGTACTTGTTGCCTGATGAAAATTGAGTTTGTGGCTCTATTGGTGTTTTTAAAATATTAACATATACTAAGCATATTTGGTCTTGATTATCACCTAATTTTCAGAAATGTTATGAAAGCATTGATTAAAGTGGGTTAGTATTCCTTAATTATAAAACAGAGTAGTAGCTTGTGTCTATCTTTAATGTGTCTGAAAAGGATTTCTGAACAGTCCTCCAGGCAGGTTCTACAAACCTGATGAGAACTGTTGAGTACAAACATTGTTAACCATTGATCATTTCCCTGTTCCTGTCCCACTGAACCCCTCCTGCAGCTTGCAAGCAGAAGTCTGAGACAACAGATCAAGCCTGCTGTGACTATGAAGCTACATCTTAACCAAAATGAAGATCAAACTGCCCAGGTGTTGCAAACTGACCCTGCTACCCTTCTCCATCTTATCCAGCAACTGGAGCAGGCGTTGGGGGAGATGAAGATGAACCACTGCAGAAGAATAGTGCGCAACATGAAATAAACTTGATTCCTCTCTGCTCTCTTACTAAGCAGTTTGTGAAACAACTCAGAACACTGCTCACAAATACATTTGAAGGAAAAATAAACATCTGGATCAGATGAACTGCTTTCGTGTGCCAGGATCTTGAGCCAGTATTTACTGGCCGAATGTCCTCGGCTGCCAGCTTTGCACATCTGCCTGAGACAATGGGTATTTGGATTTGCTTTACTTGCAATGTAGGCCTTCAGTATCCTATGCTGAGAATTTCTGTAGCTCTAAACTAGTATAGTTCTGCTTGAGCTTTCCTAGATCAAGTAGAATTCTCAATATTACATGAAGCTGTACATTGATTGTTACATTTATGAAGTAATTTTTTCCTGTTTTGCTTCTGCTTTGAATTTTTTTTTAACCCCTGTACTGGGTGGGAACGATACTGCACAGGAAGGTTTCTCCTACCTAGACTTAGGTGTGTGTGAGAGTCCACGTGGGACTGCTGCCCTTTTCTGAGGATTCAGTCAGGGGGCTGGTGTTACAGTGCTGCTCTGCCCTGCTCTGGCGTAGCCAAGCTGTCACTCCCATTAGCAGAGCCTGCTGTGACCCCATGAGGCAGCTGATGCTTTTGGCCGGCCACTGGGCTGGCAAGCTGGTTATACATGAAGGTGGTCTGAAAATCTGCAAAAGTGAAGTAATGGGTGAAGAGGCAGGTTAAGAATAGCATTAACTTCTGCTGACTCTGATCTTTGTGCTGTGATGCCACAGTTTGTGTTCCCCTGTTTGAGTAGTAGTCATAAAGGCAAGTCCAGCTATTGCAACAGAAATAATGCTTTTCCATTGTTAAAAAAAAGTCTAATAAAGGTTATGTTGAAAGTCACTTTTCAGTTGTATCCTAATGGAGTATTTTTCCACTTTTGTTAGTATAATTAAATAGTTTTACTAATCAATGTTTTTGTGTCACTACTGAGGGTGCACCATAGCATACAGATTCTAGCAATAACTATTTACTGTCTTTCATGGCAATACCATAAACTTCTTTATTTATGGTGCTTTACATTCACAAATGCATTCTTTTCTTTCTGTTTTGAATTTTTGTACCTGTGAAAGGTATTATTTCAAATTAAGTGCTTTAAGCAAAGTCAGTTCTCTAGAACATGGACTTGCCCGTTCTCCAGGCAGCATGGCCCTGGTGTAAACAAACTGAAGTTCTTCTAATATATGAATCAGCAAGTGCTTCTTTTACCATTGTTGTGGTTTGACACTGACCAGGCACCCACAAAAGTCAGTCACTCACCCTCCCCTGCCACAGCTGGGCAGAGGAGAGAAAAATTTGATGAAGGCTTCATGAGTCGAGATAAGGACTGGGAGAAAACACTCCAAGAGCAAAACAGTATCAACTTAGAAGTACAAAGTGAATTTATTACTAACAAAATCAGAGGAGGATAATGAGGAGTAAGCCCTTAAAAACACCTTTTTCCTCCAGCCCTTCCCCTCCTTCCCACCGACAGCGCAGGGAGAAAGGGTGTGGGGTTTGATCAGTTCATCACCCGAGGTTTTCTTCCGCTACTCAGGGAGAGGAGTCTTTCCCCTGCTGCACTGTGGGGTCCCTCCCACTGGACATAGTTCCCCGTGAACTTCTCCAGCGTGGGTCCACTCTCACGGGCACACAGTCCTCCCAAAACGGCTGTGGCATGGGTCACTCTTCCACGGGGTGCAGTCCAAGGACAGGCGGCTCCAGCCTGGGAGCTGGGCCCTCTCTCCACCGAGTCTGCCACAGGATCACAGCCTCCTCCAGGGACCCACCCGCTCCGGCACGGGCACCTCCCCCAGGGGCTGCGGGGAGATCTCTGCATCCCCCGTGGATCCCCAGGGGCTGCGGGTGGATCTCTGCATCCCCCAGGGGCTGCAGGGGCACAGCTGTTCCACCATGGTCATCACCACAGCCTGCAGAGGAGTCTCTGCTCTGGCGCCTGGAGCACCTCCTGCCCCTCCTTCTGCACCGCCCTTGCTGTCTCCGTGTTGTTTCCCTCACATGTTCTCACCTCCTCCTCTGGCTAGAGAAATCTGTGCCACTCTTTGTTGTGATTTTCTTCTTAAATATGTTATCACAGAGGCATCATCCATCATCCCTAATTGGCCAAGCCTGGGCCAGTGTCATGCCCGTCTTCAGAGCCATCATGGATCGGCTCTGCTGGATATGGTGGAAGCTTCCAGCAGCTTCTCACAGAAGCCACCTCTGTGGCTCCCTGCTACCAAAAACCAGGCTGTGCAAAACTAACACAACCATCTATATGTGGTGACCTTTTTCACAGAAATATCTTCATATATAGTACATGGTAATTAAATGTGATCAAATGTTACTACTTGGGATTTTGGGTTAGTATTTTTTATGTAATTGACCTCTGTCTTCAGATGAAACACAGGAATAGCTGATACACAGGTGACTGGTTTCCCTCATTCCATCTCTCCTCACTACAGCCATAGTCTGGAACTCAGGGCAGCAAAATAGGACTTTTAGATACAAATCCTATAAACTTATTGTGTTGTCTCACTACTGGCTGATGAATCCGAACATATTTACCATTTTCTCTCTTAAATGTTTTAAAAATCCAGCTGTAATAGAGCTGATTGGCATCATGGTAAGTACTGGCAGTCTACACATGGATCATATCCTGAAGCATGTGCTAACTGAGAAGGGGTAGGGTTTCCCTAGAGGATTCTGAGTAGAATGGTCAGTTGAAAGCAGATGTTGAGAATGCAGAATGTCACTAGAGACCCTGCATGTTCCTTTGTGCAGTGTGTTGCAACATTGTAGAAGGAAAAGCTGCAACACTGAATGGTTTTGTTTCCTTTTACAAAAACTTACCTCAATAGAGGATAGTCAAAAGTAAATTTTGAAGCTGGCTGAAACTGAGAGAAACTCAAACTCTGGCAGTGATCCACAGAATCAAGGAGAGAGGGAAGGAGAAAGATCCTTTACACCAAGCATCTTTTATATTGTACTTTTCAGGTTGTTCTGAGGGAAGTACCGAGCCTGGAAAAGCAGCTCCTCGGCAGCAGGGTTTGGGCTCGATTATTGGAGAGGCAGATTTGTCTTTAGGTGAGGTTGGAACTGGTCTACACCTCTTCAAGTTCTCGCTTCTCTGTCTTCACAGCATCCAGGGCAGCTACTGAGGGCTTAGCACTTAAACCATGCTGGTGAGCGTGACTGCACAGCAAGCAGCACTGGCTGCTGGTGCCTCTGCAGGGCGGGTGAGGCTGGGGAGTGAAAAGGCACCTGTGTCAGTAACCCAGAGGTACTGGTAAAATAAGAATTCACCCTTGAATCTGGATTTTTTGATTTTGTTGTAAACTCTCAAAGTAAAGGTGGCATATAAAGCTACATTTAATATATCTTCTCTAATTGCACTTGCTTTATAGAAACCCTTGAACATGACAAGGAGACTACAAGCATTTTTCACAAGCTACTAAAAAAAATGTTACGTTGCTACTTTTAACCCATTTTATTTTTGACAGGCTTTTTAAAATTCACTACTGTTCCATTGTGTTCTTTGTTCTCCATTATTTAGTTCGAAGGAACACAAGTTTTCTGTTCCTATGTGGCTGTTCACAGACGTACATGGAGCACCCAGTTGTAGTTACTGCCTGCTCAGAGTCTCCTTGCACAGAGCAAACCCAAAGCAGAGGCAGAACCGTGCCAGGCTACACTGTGTGCTGGTCACTTGGTTACCCAGAAAGAACAAGGCTTGTCCAGGGAGCCTGTGTGGCAGGATGTGTCCATCCCCCTCTCTACAGATGGTTGGTGCATATGGAAGAGATAACCCAGGCCGGGTCAAAGGCCCAGCAAGGGTTCATCTCTGGCATCAAAAGGGCTCAGGCCCTTACTTTCTCAGGTAAGAATCAACATCTTAATCTGGACAGCAGATGTGGGAAGAGATAAAAGAAAAATAAATATTCCTGACTGAGAGACAGACACTGTTTTACAAACTATAAAAGCACACACGAATTATCGTGGAGGCAGAAGTCAGCCATTATTAAAGAACTTGTGAACAAGAGTGGGTTTCACAGTGCTCCCGCCCCAATAAAGCTACTGCCTGCTGCCAGAAGCCTGGGCAAAAGTCAGGGACTTACCAAAACCCTCACATCTATTCATAACAGCCTGAATGTTTTATTTTATAACAGACATCACACATGCAGCTTCACCTATGTAGGCTTTCTCAGAAAAATGTTAATCTATGAAGAGCTTTGACATAAAGCATTGATGGATCTAGATTAAAAATTACATATGGCATTATTTCTTTAACTCATTAGATGCTCATCATATAATGTATTTCTTCTGAGCTGTTTGCTTGAGTTTTCACTGAAATACAGATTGAACTTGCCGCTAGAAAATCCACAACAAATAGGGTATACTCAGAGTACTGGGCTTTATAAACCTTTCAGATGAATACAAAACCTCTGTACTATTCAAAAACATTTGAACAGCATGTGAAACTGAGATAAAATAATGTTATTGTCTAATATTTTTACAATGTACAATCTTGCAGTGAGAACAAAGAAATAATGATAAGGAGCTTTCTATGTCACATTTGTGATTTGGTTCCTTTATCACTTTATCCAACCCCATTGTGTTGGAAGTGTCCTCATCTTCCACAGACCTGAACATATTGAGTCACTTGCCCTTAAAGCTGATGCTCATATATGTTTTTTTGTCCAAAGAAGGACGTTACTATTTCTAAACAAAGAGTAATGACAACAATACCATGAAAACTTATTCTTACAGTTCTAATCACTTCCACATTATTGGAGAAAAATGCTTTAGCCTACACCAAGTGGTACAATAGCAGAGAATTGTATTATTCAGTAAAAAGTGCAGCTGAAATAGATCTTGTTGAAGAAGACAGTTCTAATTGTAATAATGTGGCTTAGATTTAGGACAGATGTGTACTTACTCACCATAAGAAGATATGCTTATGAAAGTGGTCTAATTAACACAGATAAGATGGCTGCATGAATGAGACTGTCAGAGCCTTCCCTTGAATGAACATGTCACCTTGGAAAGGAATGGAACAGGTAGAGAGTGTGTGGTTTGTCTTTACTCAAAGATACAGAGCCCTGGAAGCAAAAAAAAAGCCCTTTATAAGGCTGCATGAAAAATCACGAATATTCAGATCATTATCTGTGCAATGACCACACACATACCCCCCCAGAATCTCATACACAGAGGATTTATATACGGATATTGCAGGAAACAAAAAAGATATGTAACGTCTGTATATCCCTGGAGCAGGTGCTGTGATTAGCACTGCTCTTTGAGCTTGTTGCAGCAAGGAACCCAGTACAAAGCAGTAGAAGAATGGTATAAAAATTCTTTGGGACGGGAAACATAAACAAGTCTCAGGAGTACTGGGTTTCCTGACCAGAAACACAGCAGATGTCCGGAAAAATAACAAAAAACCAAAAACCAAAAATGCTCAAAACAATAACAACAAAAACCCCCAAGTCCCCACAAAAACAAAGAAGAGTAAAACAAACCTCAAGGAGGAGATCTGCCAAGCCAATGGAAATATGAACAGGAAATATGAGGAAAAGTAAATGACAGGGAATATTCGTTGAAGCAAAGTAATCAGGAAATGCACAGGATCTGTTTCACAGAGCTAGCTGTAGTTCGTGTATGGGCTTAAACCACAACTCTGAGAACCTGCATAACCAATATTATATGTAATACTGATTTGAGGGAAAAACGTGGTTCAGCCAGGCCCACATTCTCCATTAGAGAAGCCAAATGAAGTTTAGAGAAGTTCATACTCCTTTTTAAGAACTAAGGAATAAAGTTCAGAAAAAAAATACTTAAGACTTTTCTAGTGTAGATTCTGACTACTGAGGGGGGTGTATTCTTCTCAATCAGCATAGCCTGGAGTCTGTCCAAAATGCAGAAATAAAACAGCAAAATGCGTGACTAAAATAAAATCCTGTTTATTTAGCCAATGTGTGATATCTCTATGTGTGTAGTCATAAAAACACTGGATGCTTCCTTCTGGAAAAACCAACACTGAAGTTGGAAAGTGAACAGTGTTATTCTTTATAGACACAGCTACTGAGTTTAAACAATTTTTGGTCATATCACCGTTCAAAAGTTATTCCAAGTGCACCAAAAAATGAGACAAGATTAAAACAACAATTGTATGTATTAATTACAGAAAACATCAGCTATGCATTTTGATGACAGCTCTGGTTTCTAGTATAGGCTAAACCAAAGAGAAGTGACTGAAATGGGCAGTCAGCAGAGATCCACAAAGCATCACACCTGCATTTGAAACTGCCCCTACGGACAGTGAGCTGGAAGGACTTATGATACAGCTCTGCACAGTACTTGTACTTGCCAGAAAAGGGCCAAACCTTATCCAAACCACAGGCAAGTGGTTGCTGTCCAGGTCACTACGAATGCTTCATTCCTCCCCATCGCCACAGCATCACTAAATCATGCAATTAAACTTGTACGTGAACTAATTTAAGCATCGTTTTGCTTCCAGAAATTACTATTACCCATTCACTTTCTGAACAACGGTTTTGAAGCAAAGCTCATTAGCTTGCAGAGACAAAGCGCTCCGAAGCTTTCCTGGGCACCACGAGCTGGGGCTGGTCCGGAGCAGCCGCTCCGCGCGGGGTCTCGGCGACGTTAGAGAGCAGCCGATCTACCCGGTGACAGCGGCACGGCGAGGGCGACGCAGGACGGAAGGAGGGCGGGACGGCCTTCGATGGCCACCCGGCCCCGGCCCCGAGGGCCGTCCCGTGCCCAGAGTTCCCGCGGCAGTTGCATAACCGCGGGCGGGGCGGCGCGGGGGCCGG
>VZRO01000190.1:12937-187415 GCA_013397915.1 Daphoenositta chrysoptera | reverse complement strand
GGGGCGCTCCCCGAGCCGGGCAGAAGCCCTGCCGTACCTGTTGATAACGCATTGCTTTCCTGCATGGCCGCGCGTCCAAGATTCTGAAACCTAATTTTTTTGAAAACAAGTTCAATAACAGTTATTCCAGGGAGTTTGTGGGACGTGGGAGCAGAGCTCTGCACGTCCATTACCTGTCGGAAGTAGAAGAGGGTGTAGTTGGTGGGAGCTGCCCGGCCCAGCGCCGCCTGCGGTGTGTTAAAAGCATCCCCGTCTGCGGGGACACGCAGGAGGCCGCCTTGTTCTAGTGACCGGTTTTGAGAAGTATGGGAACACAACTGCGGATATCTCTTCTGGCCAGTTATTTTAGCCAGAGTGTTTTGTTTATGACTTTTGAAATTTGATTCAAAGCAGTTTGATAGGCCTGAAAATACGTAATAGCTGTAATAAGCGTAAGGCAACAGTGCCTTATTTTGGTAGATTCTGTAAGTCAGCTACAGATTCATTGCATTGGCAATGCATTAACCTGGTAAATAAGATTAAATATTTGCTAATGACACAAAACATTTACTGATGAAGCATCTGCCTGAGGATATTGAGGGGATTAAACTGCCAGGGCTCCAGGACATCATTTACTTGCTTGCTACAGCCTTCTTGGTCAGAAGAGTAAAATTTTGAGTTCATGTTAAGCAATGTGTGGGTATTCAGCCATCATAAATGTCATATAGACAATGTGTGAGGAGGAAAAGAGACAACACTCTTCCAAAAAGTGGAAAAAGTAATAATTTACTTGCTTACATAATGATTTCTTTGCCTCGTGGGTTTGGAATCTCCAATGGATTACTCAAGAGCCCAGTCTCCGAATGACTGCACAGAGTTTAGATTTTTTGCCTTTTGTTACACTCTGAGCTACCAGCAGAGCATGTAAATACCGTTCTGTATGTCACTGTATATCGTTTATGATACTGTGTGCATATGTCCCAGGGTCCAAACTTAGAAGTTTGTTATTAATCTGGTTTATCACCTAAATGAGAAGATCTCATTTCTCTACACTTTGCATGTATGTTTCTCAATAGAACAAGCTACAGAGAAGTAGCTGACTGACAGGAGCACTGTAGCAGACCATTCATAAATAATTATTCAAAATAAATTCTTGCTAGGGTTTGGCCAGGGGGTGTTTTCTGATACCTCTGGCTAAAAATTGCATAATATAATCTATGTCTGCTCTGTGTTTTTTGACTAATATCAAAATGAGCTCATGTGGTTTCACCTTCCTGTCATGCATTTCTGACCTGGAGACAGACAGAGTTTTCCAAGTCGATGGATTCTTGTTGCTTAGGCCAAAAATACAAGGCCTTTAGTAAATAAAAAGGATAGGTGTAAAACCTAGTATCTTTAATTTTTTTTTCAAATCCTGTCAACAGTAATACTCTGATTAACAGCATCCTTTTTAATATAAAATACAATATTCATTGTGCATGTAGTTTGTTACCTTAGTTAATTTTTGTTTCCCCAGTTTTATCTGTCCAATAGAACCTCTCTCGTTTATATAAAAATTAATTGGAATAATGCATTTATTTATACCTTTAATGTATTCTGTTATACCCAAATGCTTTGGGGAGTAATATTTAGCTATAAAATGCTCACATATGAATTATAGTATTTTACAAATGGTGTAATATTTTTCAGGGGAAAATGTAATTTGAGACTGATTTTGGAAAGCAGCATTTAAAGCTGTGTGCAATAAAATAATAGCGGGTTTGAGTCAGGTGATGTGCTAAAAATCATATTTGATCAAACGAGGCATACAAGGTTACATTTCCCTATATTCAAGGAAAAAGAAAAATGAAGCCGGTGCTTTCCAGCATAATGATAAATATTTGTTTCTTGGCATTAGCAAAAGAAAATTGAGAAACCAATTAAGAGTAAATAGCCAAAGTAGGTCCTGTTAAAGCCTTTATTATCTGTTAAAGTTTAGAATGCAGTTTTTTGTATTAAAACATTTTCAGTAATTATTTACCATAAGTACTAGTGGGAGTTTCAATGAACAGTGAGCTAACCTTGTTGACAGGGAATCGGCTACAACTTGAAGCAGTTGCACTCCTGCATGTCAGTTCCTGCAGAAATTTTCTGGCTGTGACTGGAAGAAACATAAGTAGCCTGGGGACCACTCCACCCTGTAATTAAATACCAAACTGCACAAGTGGGGGCTGGAAAATAGGCTAATGAACACACACTTGCAGCAATGTTATCTGAAGCATTTTTCTGTGTGAGCATGTGTGGAAAAAAATGTAAGCGTGATTTATTTCTGATAAAAAGCATTTCTGTAGAGACAGGCCAACTGCCTGCTCTTATGCCCGTGAGTTGGGAATATCAGTTGCATATTGATCCACATGCTGGGCTGTGTATACATACTCTGTAAAAAGAATATTTCAAGTATTGCTTTATACCAATTTGGGTTTAGATGGTACAGCCTCATATTTCAAATTAAGACTGAGGGTTTAATATTTTCTCAGTGTGTGTAGAGAGCTTCTTGGTCAGACTCTCATAAACAGATTTGTGAAACTTTTGCCACTGTTATCTTTATCACTGTTATTTTTAAAATGTTACAGTAAACATTTGCCATACCAGGACATATTTGCCAGTAAATTCTGCTCGGGGGTGAGAAGGCTAATTATTTACAATATTTCATTTACTCAAAATGTTCAGATTTTTTCTTACTGGTTTCTGTTGGAGTACAGCTTGATTTAACACATGATCAGTTTTATATAGCTGAGCGTGTTCAGCAGGACAGCAGGAGAGTAACACAAATAATATAAATACTGTAAAAAGTAATACAAATACAATGAAAAACTTCTTTCCTGAGAACGACAAAACAAATAGTACTAAGAGAGCTAAACTGCTGAAGTGATTTTCTAAAATGGTCTTTCCTTGAAAAGCATTTGTGTTAATTCTGTAGAGACTGTTATTATTTTATATTAGTGTTGTGCTTGGTGCTGTATAGTATTCATCATAGAGAAACTTTTCCATCTCGGGAATGTAGTTACACAGCTGGAAGTGGGGGAGGAGATGGACAGTGCTTGGGAAGGTGACTCAGTTAAGTTCTGGTAGGAATGTGGAAAGCAGCAATGCCTTTGCACTGCCTGTTCGCACTGTTGTACCGCGGTCACTCCCGCGTGGGCACGGCGCCTGTCCTGCACGGGCTCTCGGCACTCCGGCCGTCCTTGGTCCTTGCAGAAGAGCGGTGCAGAGCAAGAGGCCGTGCATCCCTGCTGGCTTTGTGTCGGGCATTAGAGAGAGAGACGTTTCACAGATTCGTGCAGCTTTTGGAGTATTTAGTCCACACCTTAAGGGATTTGTTTTGTTCCCTGTTTCCAATGGTTGTTCCTGTGGGACTTAATGCCTGAACTGTTCCCCTTGCCAGCATCCCTTTATTAAAAATTAGTTCTAATGTGCTAGACAGTACCAAGATGTATTGCTGCCCATGGCTTTTATCTGGAACTGCTGAGTGCATTAAGTTCTTAACAGGCAGGAAAGCTGTGATACACCACCGAAGTTTAAATTGTTAGAAATTAAGTTTTAATGGTCAGAAAGTCAACTACAGCTCGCATTTATAACTCATTTTAGAGATATTTAGGAAGTTCTGAGCCTGGAATGCACACATTAAAACTAAAATTTCAAGCTGCAATTGACAGCATCTGTCAGACAGATCTGTCTGATTGCTCCCTTAACTGGAGTCTAGAGTTCAAGTGCTGATTTAATGATGATGGTGATGATGTTGGAGTTCCACTTAAAGAACTACCAAGGATCCAAGAGCTACTCTTTCTTCTCTGAATTTGGCAGTAGAAACAGCTACTGAGTTTCTGATGAAGGCTGGCATTTATTTATTTTCTGGTCCAATATGGTGTCTTTCCATGATGAATAGACTGTTTTTTTCAGAATCTAAAATCATGTCACCTGTGGTGCTTAAAAGAATTTGGTGGTTAATTTGGAGCTTGATAAAATCTGAGGACAGAAGTAGATGTGGAATAAAATTGCTTCAGGGACACATTCGATTTGCAGGATGTGATCCAGTTCCCTCTCCTCTTGAGTTTTCTGAGTTAGGATACAAGCTACATTTTAGATTTGACTGTAAAGCATCAGTGAAGAAAGCTTTAAGCAAGACTGCACTGATCCTAGAAGTGTTGACAAGAAGGGTTTCCTTTAAGGAAGTACTTCAGAAACTTTTTGTAAAGGGCTGTCTAGAAGCAGAATTTGAATTTTGGTGTATGCATTTATAAATTATTTAAGGAATCAGTGATAACTGTCCTGTACAAACTACTGCGTTGATATAGAATTTGATATATTGGACTAATGTACACTTTTAAGATAATAAATTAATAATGTGCATGCAAAATTATTGGTTTAATGAAATTTGTCTTAAGTTAGTTTTTTAGTCATAGTGTTAAACCCGAAGTCCTGGAGTATTTGTGCATTAATGGGTGACAACTGTCATACGTTCATCTCATTAGATGAGCTGAAAATATAATTGCTTTATGCATTAATGATTAGGAAATAGTATTAATTAGCATATTCTTAGAAAGATATGTATAGAATTGATACAGGTGTTAATTAAGAATGCTACCATGAAAACGAGGCATTTTTTCTGAAACCATCTGAAAGGGTTTTGTCTTTACTAATGGTGTGGGTTGCTCAAAGAAAGAAAATGAATAGTAGGTTAATTTTTATCATTTTTGTGAGCTGCTATAGCCAACATCTAAAAGTTGATCTGCCTGACCATCTTTACTCCATAATTAGTAAATGACAATTTGGAGAGCTGTCTGCTTCTGAAGGTTATGGATGTGTTCAACTTTCAACAGCCTTGACAATGTAGAATCTCTAAAGTCTTCCTTTCCAGCTTTTTGCTGTTCACTCCTTCAAATAATGTTGGAAGAATCAGTGTTTGGGCTTTGGCTTGTTTCCTTTTGGATGCTTTGGCTGAAGTTGAAAATTCGGTCTTTTTCGTGTCGGGGCTTATTACAGGACAAGAGCTTCTTTGTAACAGTGTTCAGTGCTCAGGGGCTTTGCTTGATTGGCAGATACAAATTGTATCAAAGCAATTAAGTCCTAAGGAAATGTCATGTAGGCTGAATTTCAACATACAGACTTGTGCCATTTTCTTCATTTAAGGAGAGAGAGGTCAGCATCATGTAGGGTGGAGGTATTTTGGGGTTGGTTGTTTGCTTGTTTGTGGATATTTTTCTTTTCATTGATTAACTCAAAGTCCAGACCTAGAGAACTCCAAGAATGGAAAACTTGGGAACACTGCACTGTCCTGCACTTTCCCCTACCTATGACTATTTTGAAGGCAGATGCGATGGAAGCTACACTGCAGAGACAGATACAGACTTGCTAAGAGAATTGAGCAGAATCTATTGTGTTAAAACTGAAATAATTGCTTAGAGTATATATACTCTATATAAAGGGAGGTGTGAAAGGGGAGTTGGCCATCTTGCATGTCCTCATGGTTCACAGCATGTGCATGGGCAGTTGCAGCACGAGCACAGCAGTAGCAGAGCTGCAAGTTCAGACACAGCTTTTCCTGCGGTGAGTTGTTTTTCTGATCATATGTCTGCTGACCCCTCACTGGCCAAAATGCTCCTTTTTGTTCATTGGGTATTGATCTGTCCCTGATAATTTTTGGATGCATTATTCTGACAGCCTTTCAGGTTTGCGAAGAGCAGGATGCTTCCCTGGTATGTTTGAGTTTTTTCTTGTACCACAAGTAACCCTTTTTTTTCTACCTGTGATCAATTTTCCTAGTCTGTCTACTGTTGTTGCTTTTATTAAATGTTCTATGTTCCTGTTTTTCAATGACTGATTGGTGAGCAAAGGTGTAAGCATTACAAAGTGCAGTAATAGTCCTTGGTCAAGCAATTCTTGAAGTTGTATTAAAGTGTTTTGTTTCTGAAACCAAAAATAGTGTTTGAATTGTGAGCCTGAAATTTTGTGTGGGCTTTTAAAGAAGTTCTCAAAACTTCTTGATTGATGTATTTTCTTAGTCTTCACTGGCACTGTGAAGCCCTGAATACAGCAGCATCTGAGCAGAAGGAAGTATGAATCATTGGGAAGGTGACCTAGGCTGAAGGAAACAGCAGTGCAGTTCCTGTTGTGCTGCCGAGTGTGTCTCTTTGCAAATCACGTAATTTCTCTGTGCCTTCTCTTCTGGGCTTCATTTCAGCATCTGTTCTTGTTCATGAAAAAAATTCTGTGTATTGAAGCAGACAGTGTACAGTAATAAACCTTAAAAATTGCTTCATGGAAGTTGTTTCTTGCAATGCAAGCTTACATCCTTTTGCAGTGTTACCGTTCTAAATGGATACAAAGCTTGTGTTCCCATGGATCAGCTCAGACTTTAATCACCAAAATCATACACAGTTGTTGGTGATTCCTGACTGCTGCCAACAACAGGAGTTAAAAATTCCTGAAAAGGGCGACAGATTGCTCTTTAAATACAGTTCTGCTGCCAGCTTGTTTACAAAAGCTAGCTATAGTTTGGACAAACTACAGCAACTCCCCAAGCACTTTTGGAGATAGAACACACAGGGGTATGTATATACAAGGAAGGCATCTTACCCAGCTGGGGCCTGTTAGATTTTCAGACCATATTTCTAAAGGCCTCTTCACCTGATAAAATCATTTGGCCGATGTGGGTTTGCAGTAACCTTTTTTTAAAGAGAAAGAAAGAAAGAACAAACCCAAACTTTTGGGTGTTGTTTGCCTAAGCAGCCTTTTATAATGTTAAGGTTGAAATGCCAAAGTTGTTTTCAGAATTTTTTAAAATCCTGTGTTTTCAAATGCTTCAGGAATAAAAGTAATTGCCGTTTGAGAAAGGCTTTGGATTTGGACAAAAGCAGGTTTTCTAATTTTGACATGTTCCATAAGGTTTCTCTCAGAGCACACGGGCAGTTCTGTTGTGTGGATGCCCATCTTTACCTCCTGCCAGTGCCCTTACCTACATTAGGTGTCTCTGGACTCAAACAAAGCAGGCTTTGCATCAGGAAATGAGTGCAGCCTGTGCTGTGTGGGCATCATCGTGCAGCTCTGTGGGGAATGTAGAAAAGGTCAGCCTTTTGGAGCTGACAAGCAGAATTTAGTGTGGGAGTTCTTCACAAAAGGTTTTTTTATTTCACATTTGGTTTTGATACTGCATTTCCCATTTCATGTTTTAATCATTCTACTGTATATGTTTAAACAGAAATATAAGTGCTTTTTGCTTAAGAGATTGGGAAAAATATATTTTGCAAATGCTGCAAAATGAATGATGAAGAAAAAATGATGAAAAGAAATGCATACTGTTACTTAAAATGTAGTTTCTAAAGGTACAAAGCTGGCTCAATTATATTGGCACATGTCAAAACTGAGCATTTGATGTGAGTGAAGTTAATGTGAAAATTGTGGACCAGATTTTAATTTTGAATAAATGTGTGTCTCTGCAACCTACAACTCTAACTGACATGGCAGCCTTGCCAGCAGGAGGGGTACAGTGATGCCAGTGATTCTTACCATCCCTTCACACTGCAGCGGATATATCTAGTATAATGCTTTGCCATCCATTCCTTTGATGAAAACTTGTCCAGTCATGGGATGGTATTTTCACAGATGCTGCCATCACTGTCTCTCAGCCCTGACATGACCAATAGTAGGTTATAATACTAGATAAAGCTTAATTTTTATTATAGGTGGTGGAGGGCTCTACTTCTTTATTCATGTTTTAGAGTTGGCATTTTGATTTTTTTCTGTTACTGAAAGACTTCATGACAATGGAAAATCAATGAAATTACGCTACTGCAAGAGAGCAGACAATGTAAAACTTAATAACTAGAGTAAATTAGATTTCTAGTGAGACTATTTACAACTGAAAGTGCAACAGTAAATCATTGATATTTAAAAGAAATTAAGATAGTAAAGTATGTATGGTATGTATTAAGAAGTAAAGGTATGTATGTTGTAACATGTTCTTTTTTCAAAGCTAGGAGAGATCCTGGTTTGAGATTTGTAGCTCTATAAAAACCTTAGCAATTTTAGTCCATAAGTCGTAAATTAAAATATAGCTCTTGGTATTAACCATGCTAATACTCACCCAAATATATGAAGAAATATTATTTTAAGCAGTCATCTGCAGTGACTGGATGATTCACATTATTATGTTTATTTTCTTTCTGTGGTAGTCTGTCTTTGAGGACAGAGGGAAGATCTAACTTTGATTCTTTAAACTCTGTGTGGTTCTATATCTTGTGAATTATTTGGCAAACTTGCCATGATGTTCCATTGCCAAACATTTGGATGAAGTGTCGTGCTGCCCTGGCAGGTCCCTGTTTTGTACTGCAGCATGGAAATGAGTGAGCAGTCTGTGGCAACAGGAGTGGTTTCAGGTGCTGTACATTCCAGAAGGCAACCCCTGTGTTGATTCTCTTGTCAAATTCTTGCCAAAATTTAGGAATTGGAATGATCCTGGTATTCATGCTGTATATTTATTGTCAAATACTGCTCAAAACATTCATTAAATTTTGAGATTTTCACCTGGGGTTTTTAGCAATTACGACAGATCTTTCTTGTAACAAAGAGTAGGACAATAAAGGGTGAAAGAGAAGCATAAGTTTACAGATAAACAAATGGGATGCAATTAACACACAGGAACACTGTCAGTTTCCATTTTGTGCTACTTTTCCTGCAGATACAGACATATGTTTGCATTTATTTGAGTAGTTTTGTGGTACTGCCTGGTTTGCTTTACTTAAAGCATGCATTCTACTGAGGATATTGTCTCATGAACATTTCCTTTTTCTGTCAGGATGGTTTCTACTAGAACAATATTTTCAGTGGTCTTTTTTTATCTTAGAGAAACAAATGTCTGATTCATTTTTCTAGAAAAAACAGGAAGCTGTAAAGTAGACAGACTGGAAAAGAAATGCATACTGTTCCTTAAAATGAAATTTCTAAAGGTATAAAGCAAACTAGAAGTAACTCTATTTTAGATTCTAAGGGGATATTACAGTTTTACTGTTTTCCTCCTATTACCTGAACCTCATGTGAAGAACAATTTAAGATTGTCTTATTAAAAAAACCCCAAAAACCCAATATGAAGACTTCAGATGAAAGCAGCTGCAGCACAGCAGCATGTATTTTGAAAGCATGCAGCCTCTGCACCTTTGTGAGTGATGTTTTCTGTACCCATGTTCAGTATTGCTGCCCTGGGTCTGACACAGATTTTGACGACAACTAAGTACTTTTCAAAGCAAGAGAAAAGACCAAATGGGGAAATTGAAGTTGGACGTTCTTTCTGGCATGTATGAGGTTGAAATGTTTTTTTAATGGAATGACATGATTAATTGATAAGATGTTCCGATTAATTTTAATAGACTGAAAAGCCCTGCATATTCATGATCAGGTTACTTAGCATGGCTCTTTTTTTTTTTTTTTTTTTTTTTTTTTTTTTGCTATAGCAATGATTGATCCTAGAGGCAGATTCTTCTCATATTTGCATGCAGATCT
Source organism: Daphoenositta chrysoptera (assembly GCA_013397915.1). Taxonomy (NCBI): domain Eukaryota; kingdom Metazoa; phylum Chordata; class Aves; order Passeriformes; genus Daphoenositta; species Daphoenositta chrysoptera. Next base: position 177,902 of record VZRO01000190.1, on the reverse strand, counting down.
GTTATTCTGACCTTCCTGGGTGCTGGAAATACCCACAGACATTTTGCACCTTTAAAAAGCAGAATAACTACATGCTGAAAGGGAAGTGGAGCATTGGAAATCCCATACCACAGTAATCACTGCACTTGGATTATGGTTCTAAGTACATGCAATCCCAAGTAATAACTCAGTGGTTGAGGTGTTGATGCTGTGCTATATCACTGGTGCTGGTCTTGACCTTGCTGTGAATAATCTGGTCCTCCATCCCTGTACCTTTGTCACTGTTCTTTTCTCCCTGGGGCCTGTAGTCTATTGTTGCAGTAAATACAAAAATCAGAAATTACTGAAAAATTATTCCCTAAGCACAAGCATTGTGAAAACTTAAAGATTCCTCCTTCATGTTTTAATACCCATGACAGATGGATGCATCCTAAGGAAAAGTCAAGCTAAAAAACTTCTGTTATTATGCTTTTGTTCACTGACAGATAGGAGATGAACTTCCTCAAAACTGTAATGAAATAGCTCTGTTGAAAATATGTGAAGTTCAGTTTTAGATTCTGCAGATAAGTAAAATACTGTGTGGAAGGATTATCTTGACTGTATTTATAAAGCACCTGCAAAGTGCAGAACCATCAGCAATGACTGTCTTATTTGAAGTGGTGTTTTTTTCTTGATGACTGTACTAAGAACAGCAGGAAAAAAAAATGTCTGTTGACATGACATTTGTAATTGGTGGAATGACTAGACTGTGTCTTAGTCCGTAATCTGTTATTAAGCTGATTGTACTTTCACTTCATTTTATTATTTAAAGTAATCTAAAGCAAGAGGATGATCACTTTAAACATAAGTGAAGCATACATACTTGTTCTTCAGTTCACACAGCTGGTTTGGCCTTTCTTTTCTGGATGAGGTCAAACCTCATATGTTTGGGTTAATTATGTCATGAAAAGGGCTACAAATTTGAATCTGGGGTTGCTAAATGACATACCACCTGCTGCTTAATTTAGTCCAGTTTTTAGTTCCCTGTGCAACCTTTATTTTGACAGGACTTAGTGTAAGCAGTGACAGACAGTGCCTTCCATGAAAATAACAGGTAAACAGTATCTTTGGTAGTGGAAAATACTGTGACATTGGAAATTAAAAAAACCAAACCAGGTATAGTTGGTTGAACCCAGTAGATGAGTAAAGTGAGAGAACAGATTTTAAGGGAAATGTAGAAGATAATTTCCCCCCTCCTCTTGGGGGTTTAGTTGGCAGTGGCCCACTGGCTGCACTCAGGTTCCTGATGCTCTGGCTCTCACTTGGCTTTTGCTCAGTTCCCTCCCTGGGAGGAGCAGAGAGCTGCTGCCCTGTCTGGTCTTCATTCCTGCTTCTGGTGGCACTCAGGAGAGAGGGCCTGGAGAGTGGCACTCAGGAGAGAGGGGCTGGAGAGTGGCACGGAGAGAGGGGCTGTAGAGTGGCCTCCCGCTCCTCTCGCTCTGCTCTGGCCCCTGGCACAGAGGCTGGGTAATGAGACAGGGAAGCGGCTCCGTCTGGGTCTCTGTGCTGGCTTCATTGTGTGCGAGAACAAAGACGACTGCACAAAGCTCTGTGTCATGAACAGCAACGCCAGTACCCTCTGACTTTATCTGTGCTTCAGTTGTGGCTTTAGGGGCACGAATCTGATGTATAGCTTGAGTCCCAATTCAGTTCTACCCAAGAAAAAAGACTGTGATTTTGTTTTGGCTGATGTAAACTGAACTGAAAACGAAAATACAGGATGATAGCTCTTACCACTCAGGTAATCTGATTACTTTCATTATTGTGAATTACGAAACTGTCAACATATAGTTAAATTTTACCAGATAAATTTTTTAATAGGACTGCTTTATTACTCTCCCCTGAACTCAGTATACCAATAAAACGTCACAGATATTCATTAAGATGAGAGAACACCTTGCAGGTCATATCTGAATTTGCATTCTGACAAAGTTTATTTTGCCTCCTAGTGGTTTATTTTTGGTCAGAGGTTCATTTCACTTACTGTTTGACTTTGGATATTACGAAGTCTTTTGCCTCTTTTTAAAGCCCATAAGTCTTTATAATAAAATACAGTCCAGCAAAATATTTATGATGTGTAATTGTAAAGGAGGGCAGAGGTACTGGATTTGTGCAGCTCGGGGAGGAGGAGGCTGCGGGGGAGCAGAGGGAGGTGCTGGGTGCTTCTCCCCATCCCCTGGGGATAGGATACGAGGGGTTGGCTGAAAGATATGTTGAGGAAGCTCAGACTGGACACCAGGCAAAAGCTCTTCACTGAGAGGACGGTCAGACACTGGAACAAGCTCCCCAGGGAAATGGCCCCAAGCCCATTGTTGGTCAAAAAGTGTTTGGATGACTCTCAGATAGCTGGTTTAACTTTTTGGGTTGCCCTTTGTGGAGTCAGGAGTTGGACCAGATGATCCTCGTGGGTCCTTTCCAGCTCAGGATATTATATGTTTCTATGAAATAATTCTGCATTTATTTAATAGTAAGACCAATTGAAATAGAGGGAGACTGTTTTTCAGGTAAGACGCTGGTCTGAAATACTTCATTCCTACTAGATATTAAAAATCAGATTTTAGGTACCAGATTTTAAATGGTATATTAGGAAATTTTACAGCATTTATGACACTGCCTTTTAAATGATATTTTTCAGTCAATGTCAGCATTTTTTGTAGCTATGATACGGCATTTTAATATTAAAAAAAGCCACACCTTTTCTGAAGGTAGCTAACATTTTTCTCCAACCCCTCCACACACACACACACACACACACACACACACACACACACACATATCCCACACTGCTCCCCACTCCCCACTCAAAATTGTATTTGTTAGCCAGGTTAAATGTCTAGGCTAAATATTGCCTGATCAGTCAGTCTCTTGCATTACTAGATAAATGGGTTTAGGGACTGCATCTGACTTTCTAATATTATGGGTAATTTGTGCTGCCTCTATTTCACAGCATTATTCCTTTTAAATACAGCACAGTGTATTCCTGTGACACGTGCCCATCTCACACCAGTAATCCTCAAACACATGTTCCTTGCACCCCGTTAGAAATCAATAAGATGCACCTACATTGCTAAATATTTGATATTTTTTATACATTATTCTGAGCTTATGGGAAGCCTTGCTTGTCCACATTTGTACTTAAATCTTAAAAATATTTCTTTTCAAATAGACTGTGTTTGATTGGAATATTACTGCAGTGTCAGAAATGGCAGAAATTCCTTATGTTCAGCAAAATCTTACTTGAACTTCTGGTCTCATTTTTAAATTATCATGTGCAGAGCACACCAATGCAGAATTGTCACCCTTCCTTAGCTCAGGTCAACTGTCAACTTTGAGACATTGTTTCTTTATTTTGGAAATGTTTTGTTTGAGAAAAGACTTGGTCTTTTAACCAGCTCTTGCTTTTCATCTGTTTTTTTGTGGCAAATGATCACATTTCCCAACCATTTGCAAACAGTGACTGTCTGGCAGGATTTCCTGGATACACATTAGTTTTGAGATTGTAAAAGGTCAGCTTTCTGAACTCTGGGGATTAGTGTGGTTATTTGTCCTGCCTTTTCTTCCATGGGAACTAATCAGCTCATATGGAAGGTAGAAATAGGGTCCAAAAAAAATTCATCTGCTAGCTAATCACCTCCACCATGAATCATAAAGAAAGAAATAATCCAAGTAGGACATCTCCTGACCTTTGTGTACTAAAACTTTCTGAACAGATGGAACCAATATGTTTGGAATCAGAGTTTTGTAAGAAACTTCTGAAAAGGTTATTTATAACCTGATCCCATTTTTTTCTATTAGAGTGAGGTATTGAGGCCCACGTAGCACATAACTCATAAGTTGAAGTTGTGTGAACAGAGGGCAGTGGATAATTAGTGCTGACTGTGAAAAGAACCATTTCTTTATTAGACCTTTTTAAAAATATTCTAAGGTGACATTCAAAACTAAAAGGGGGTAATAAAAACAGGTAAACCAACAGATGTTTATAGAAATTTGACCAATTTAAATTTGTTTCTTGTGACTCCACTGGAAGAAGTGATGGGATTTTTCTCATGTAGATATGCAATGTAAGAGATCGAAACCATGGAATTTTTTCTGTTGTGAGAGAACCCTCTAAATGGGTGGTAGTGAATAGTAGAGAAGATGCTGATGTTGATAAAAAAAAATTTTTTTTCGTTATTTGCATAGAATGCATCAGACATTTCTTCAGACCCTGGAAGTGACGGGTGTATTTGAATATCAGAAGTCCTAATGGATTTCTTAATCTTACAGGGAAGAGGAAAGAGCTGTGCTCCACATCCCTTAGCTCCCACAGTTGAGTTTGTTTGATTTCTTTCCTTTTTCTCACCTTCTGAGGACTTAAGAATAGGGCAACATTCTGTTCTACCTTTTGTCTGTTAAGAATGATATATCTCCTGACTTGTCTGTTGTCCTTACTGTGTTCTCAGTAGTGATTAAATGGTCCAAAATGAGGCAGTAAGATAAGTCGTGATGCATTCTAGGTCATGGTTGTCTCAGCATTCATTTAAGTGTAGCATATTTTCTCCCATTGAATTTATTTTACAGAGGAAATGCCAAAGGCATCCTGATAGCTGTTTTCTCTTCCCGTGGTGTCTGGAGCCTTTTTTTCGTTGTATGAATGAGATCTGAAAGTTTTGGGTTTGTAGGGCTGGGGCTGGAGGGGAACGACAAGCAGCTTGGTTGGCTGTTTTTTAAATAGGTCAGGATTCTCGCTGCATCTGGTGTCTGCAAGAATGTCACCAGCTGCCACTGACTCACAGGTGGGTCAGTAGAGACACTGAGTGGAAGGTTTTTTAGACCTTGCAGAAATGCTTGGGCAGTACAACTCCATCAAGTAAGCATGTGTCCATGTCCTTATGTACATACTGCACATGATAAAAGAAATTTGTAGTGTTTATTTAACTTTAAACACATAGGTTTGAAACAATGGTTCTTACGATTCTGTGATTACTCTGCACTGTATAACACTTGAAAGGATAGCAGGGCCAAAAAACAGTATTTGTGGTTGGATGAAAATAGAAGTGTGATGCATTGAATCATGGGCGAGTGAATAGAACTTCAGTATTTACAGCTACCAGTCACAAAGTTGTTCCTGATGATATTTCAATAACACTTATTTTCTAAAATACTGAGACATTTGAGTGGCTTGATACTTTAATTAATTCTAGCTACCTCATAACCACTATTGAGGTAGATAAGTATAGACCCAAAGTAGTTTTATTCATCTAAATAGTTATGTCTGTGATATATTGAATGAAATTTGTTGCCTAAACATTATTTTTAGTTGGTTATGTTGTAACTAAATCATAGGAGAAAATGCTTTTGCATTTGCTCTTTGGCAGACTAAAGTCTTATTTAGAAGATGTAAATCTTGGTCTGAAGAGTTAGGGATTTGGGTCATGGAGGGAAAAAAAATAATTTTAGTATCTAGTTTGGCTCTGCATGTCTGTTGTGCTGTAGCTACTGGCATTCATATTAAAATATGAATATTGCTGTCTGTGAAGTTCAGAGAACAGAGGTTATTTTGACCTTTTTGGAGCATAATAAATGTACTGACCTGAAAGCTGAGGTTGTGAGAATGATCTCTGACTGTGAGTTGCAGTACCAGGAACTGCTTTGCACAAATGTGTGTATTTTGAGCCAGAGTGTTCAGTTTCTAGTGAAGGAGGATTGTCTGTTTGGGAAAGCTATTTCTCAAGCCAATCTGTGTTATTGTTTGGAAACCCTGACCAAGCAGTTCAAAAGCTTGTCATAGGAAAAAGTTAGAACAACTGCTGTGCATTTGTGGAAAGAAATTCTACAGACTGTGGTAACAGTATTTTGTTGTCTTTTGAAGAAATGCTGTTCTCTGTGTGGTTTCAAAATCAGAAGGTAGATAGGATTGCAGGTGGGACTACTTAGGGAGTAGAAAATAGTTTTATTTCTGCAACAAAACCTTTTACAAAAGTGTACTTGAATATATCACAATGATCTGAAGCTCTTGAGAAGTTATTCTTCAAATTACAAAGAGAAAACAGTGCATAACTGTTAGTTAATTAGCAAAATAGAGTCTTATTGGTATCATGATAATTAATTCAATCCTCTAAATCCTCTGATTAAAAAGGCACCGGTACTAGAAAAAAAATCCCTTTTTAAATTTTCTTTTAATGCACATGCCAAAATGCACAATGTCTTGGAAACATTAATGGTGATTTTCTGACAGGCTCAGAAAGAAAAACAAGGAATAAAATTCTAGATTATGGAGGAGAAATCTGGGACTAAATTCTGTGGAGTCATACATTTCTCTGCCTCCAGCCAGAGCAATAGATTATAATGTTAGGTATTTCTTCTGTAACTTCAAAGGGATTTTGTGTCCTGTTTTGCTCTGGACTGTTGTTCTAGCCTACCATCTGTTCTTGCCTGGGGAAAATGTTTATTGTGTCCTTATAAGGGGACTCTGCATAGTTGAAGGGGGAGTTCTTGTGTATTTATTAATTTTTACCAGAATGCAGAATATGGTAAAATAATAACAGCTTGTCTAGAAATGTCATCTTGGTAGTCAAAGAGTGTTTATTAGGTTGGGCCACTTCTCCCATTGTTGTTACAAGACAGCACCATTTTATATTTTATGTATGCAAACCCTGACTGTTAAAAAATATGGTCCCTTTTGACACAGCTTTTATACTGGTAAAGTGAGGCATTCACAACAAAACCTGGTGATAGCCCTCTAGCTCAAGTAGAGGACAGTTAGTTACCTTTCATTCTGTAACCTGTTCAACAATTTCAGAAACTGCACGAATCTGAAAATGTCATGCATCTCTCACAAAAGAGCGCTTTGTCTTCAGATTGCTACATTTTCCCCAGAATAAAATAAACAGGGTTTCAATAAAATCATTATTATATCTCTTTAAATATGAGTGCTACAGGCACTCATCAAGTAAACAAATGCATTAATGCTATAAGATATTGTATACATTAAAAAAACCCATAAGAATGTTCTAAATAATAGCTTCATTCAGTACCTTTTTTTTCTTTCTCTCAAGAATTGGGATTTCATCCAAATTCTAAAGGTTAAGTTGTCAATAGAACTCAAAGGGTGTTTTGTTTCCATTTGTATAACTAGTTTAATGTTTTTTAAGGCCTCCATGTAAACCAACAATGGAATCAGTCAGTTACAGGGGAGCTTAGCAGGACATTCTCAAAGTTCTGTTCACAGCAGCAAATTATGCTGAAACTAATTCAAGAAAAGAGCAACTATCTTCACTGAAGAAGTTACTTAGCATAGCGTAATAAATATTCAAATACAGATGTAATGTTCCAGCTTCAAGATCAGAGATGATGATGAACATGCAGAGAACAAAGTCCATGGTTCAATCAGTTTAATAATTACATTGTAGCTCCTTGTTAAAGCTTCATGTAATTTTCATGAAACATTATCGGTGTCTGAAAAGGCAAGTGCCATGAATTTAATTAGCTAAAACCTCTGAGTTGGAGTACTGCAGAGCATCACTTGAACTCCCACAGTAACAAGTGGCTGAACTATTGAATGTTAGTAATTTCTGCACTCTAAAGGAAAGTGATTGAGAAATACTGGATTTTATATTTGTGTGCTTTTAGTGATGTAAGGAATTATATATTCTTATTCTTTCCAACTGTTCAACAGCAGAAATGGAATCAGGAGCATGCAGCTCTAAGCTCTTCCACCTAATAGGTATATTTGTTTCATGTGTATATACTGCATGCATGATTTTTGCAAAATATTATTAACATTTTGGCTTTGAAAAAGGCAAAATTTTGTCCATTCCTTATTAACAGTGAGTAATGTCGGCATATAATTAAATTGCTGAGGCAGCTGTTGTGGCTGAGCCACCGGTTGTTTTGAGGTGTCCATGGGGGCACCTCGAGTGCTTTGCAACAGCTGTGGACACAGAGTGGCTCCACCAGGTTACTCTGAAGTGCCAGCAAGTGCTTTGGAAGTGCCTGAAGATGAGGCAACATTTTTCTTTTTCGAAGAGGGAAGTTCTTCATACTAAAAACTTGGTACAGCATGTGTCTTTTGATGTCTGATTTTGGTGTAAAATGAACATACTGCTGTAGATTTTTGTTAATCTCTCCCATTCTTCCCTCCTCTGTCAGAAATCACAAGACCAGAACTGACTATGAAATAGGCTGACACCGTCCCCGCCATCTCACAGCTGATGCTGTCCTGGCTGCAGGGCACTGCTGAGAGCAATGGCCTGGCCCTGTCCTCCTTTCCAAAGATTTTTCTCCATTTTCTTTTGACTCACATGGGGCTGCAGGCTCCAGCAGATCTATCTGTTGATCTAGCTGAAACAATCAGCAAGGTTTATTTCTGCAAGTTCAACAGGTTGACCAAGGTGTCCATCCTTACCGTCTTGGCACCACAGGCTGATGGCAGGAGCAGCTGCCATGTGGCACTGCCGTGAGCTGGAGCCACGGGCCAGCTGCCTGCTTGTGGGCTGTAATACAATCCACCAGGATTCAATTGGGACCTTAAACTACCTCATGCATCATTTGTGATTTAGAATGCAGAAGAATAGAAGAGACTTTAACCCTGGTTTTGTTTAATTTGTAACAGTCCGAATGCTCTTTGGTCTGCCCCAAGCATTTGGCAACATCAAGAAACCTCAGCATGTCAAGGCACCTGTGCTAAATAGCAGGAAATACACTGTAGTTATCTGATTTTCCTATCTCAAAGTATTGTCCCATGAAAGGAGTATCTTACCCATTTGTCAAGTTGACCAACACTCTATACCAAATACCCACAGCCCACAGGCCAGTGCCAGACACTCAGTGTCTGTCCTTAGCTAACTAGATGGACACCAGTAGTCCAAATTATCCTGTCTGGGTTCTTGTGTAGCATCGTCACACGTTTTCTTTAAAAGCACCCATTATTTCTCGTATGTCTTTTTAGAGGAGATGGGACCCTTCTAAAAATAAATGTACATTCCACTTGTGTGTATGAGAAAGAAGGTAATAGCATTCTTTATGTAGCTGGAAGAGAACCGGCTGTATCAGCTTTACTGCATATGATGTTCAAAAATGTCAGGCTAATGGAGAAATATGTGTTCAGGAAATAGCATTAATTTTTAATGTGGTTATTACAGGTGATAAAGCTATGAGAGAATGATGTGGTGAACATTGTCCATTGGGTATGCCATTATTACCCATTATTTGCTCAAAATATTTTTGTGAATTGTTGTATCTTCACAAGGTAGCTTAAAGAAAAGGCCCTAGTCCTTCATCTTCTGTTCATCTGTTTTAGTGCTTGCTGAAAAAAAGGTGGATTTTTGTCTCTATATAATTGCATGAAAGGGTGTATGTATTTGAAAGTCAAAACCTCCTCCCCAACCTACACTAATCCCCCCACCATGCCTCCCTGTGATTTATAATATGCCACATACTCATAGTGTTAGCTGAAGTCACTGGAAGCTGTGTTTTGAACACAAAAGCAATACGTACTCTGTAGATTCAGGGGCTAGATGTTTCAAAGTACTCCCTGAAAACACTGGATGCTGTTAAATATGTTGTACCCCTGATCTGTAGAATGGGGATAGCACTGCAAAACCGAATGGTTGCACTGTCATGGTTTTCTCATTATCTTTTAAAGACAGTTTATTACACTTGTCACTGGAACGGAGTTTGAAAATTTTGCAGTAGGTATGGGATGAAGCTGCATGTTAGTTAAAGAAAATACTTCATAGCACATCAGAAATAGAGCCTTTGAGTAGTGAAATGCACTTAGTAAGACAGGTACTCTGGAAAAAGCATATGATTAGTTAATTAACTGTAGTATCACAATGCATGACCACAAGGGAATGAAGAGAAGCTAGCACTGAGTTAGCTGTATTCATGGTGTTAAACTTTCCACATTCCTTTTTTTGGGGGGAGGGGCGGGGGGTAATGTGAATATAAGCTGAAAAAAAAGTCTTGAGACAACTGCCAGCCTAATGACATTGATGCTTTGTCTGCACAGTCTGGCATGTAAACTGTTGATATGAATCAAGAATTTTCTCCAAACATTTTCTGTGTGGGTTCATGCCAGCGTGAAGCTCATTGTCTTTAGCAGGATGTGATTCAGATAATAATTTAACTCAGTCCCATTTCCACTTACGTTTGAATTTAACAGAGCTATAAACAAGTGACAAACCATAAAAATTGGGCTATCCTACTGAAATTGCATGATTTTCAAGCACTTGTAAGAGAAGTGACTGTTTCTTACGTGTTTGAAGGTAGCTCCTACATCATGGGGACTGCTGCAGTCTACTTAATGAGTTACAGTTATCAAATGCACAGCTGAATGCATGACATCAGGACATGGTGCTGTACTTTCTGTAAAGTCTTTCCATGTTGTGATGAGAGCAGAACTTGGCTCTTGAAATTTTCTAGTCTATGGTGAGAGAATGGGAAAAGCAGCACGGCAAAAGGACATCCAACTGCATCTAAGGACAGAACATTGTATTCTCATGCAGTTGTTGGACCACATCATGCTTTTCTTTTGTGCATATAATAGCCATGGAGAAGACAGAATATCTGCAAAGAAATATTTTGGTAATAATCAAGAGGAATGCTTATTGAAGGATTCCTAGCAAGAAGCATTCTCTAATTCTCTTGCAATATCCAGGAGAACACAGAGCATATGTACAGGCTTTTTTATTAGAGGTAGTCTAAAATTTTTCTCACCTACTGTTCTTTAGCGAACAATAAATTCCTCCTGCTTTAGGATTAGAAGGATGACAGTAACAGAAGTGCATCCCCAGGTCTTCAGAGCCGGCAGGTGCTGGCACAAGGTGACCTTGGTGGGACAGGCCGGGGGCAGTGCTGAGGGCGACAGGCTGTGTACGGTCTGGCAGCAATTGCTACTTGTTGTGGCACCCCCCAGCCAGTCCTCCCACCAGTTCCAACAGCTGCCATAAGCTGCTGTGAAGTACCGCCTAATTATAGCATTTTCTTGATCCTCTTGATCCCCTTCAGAAATTCCTGGCCCTACCCTTGGCCAAACTGACCACCTTAAGGCATGGCACTCATGGAGGTATGACGGTGGCACCACTGCTGCTGCCATCCTTAGGGAGGAAGTGGTGTTTCTGTAGTGAGCAGTGGGTTTGGAGGTCTCTAAATGTCCCAATAAATGTAACCACTGCTAGTAAGCATTTAAAAATATTAATTTGTGAGTTAATTTTTTGCCTAAACCAGTATTTTTATTTTTCTGTACAAGTGGGTCTCATCTTTCTCTTACTGAAGTTTCCTAGGAACAGACACTAGGCCTGGAAATAATTTTGAAATGTGTGAGGGAAGTGAGATCAAAGGTTTTAATAAGAAAAAAGGTTATGTTTATACGGACAGTAATTTTTTTCCTAATTATTACACAGAACTAAGTGCTTGTGCACATTTTTTTTTGCTTACCTTAAAAGTGTAAAAGCATGCTTTTGAAAGTCATTTTGTGAGATTTTTTTACTGTAGGTGAATTGGATCCTTGTGACTTACTATTTTTTTAAAATAAATGAAGTCTGTACTAAGTAGATTTCATTTCTTTAGATTGTAGCACTGGTTTTTGAATTCCTTGTTTAATGACAAAGAATGTCGTGTTTGTGGTCTTTCCTTTTCTGCTTATTCACTTGTACTGTGTAAAAGATCCCTGATAGTTAACAAACTGTAGTGAGTTGATGGTGACCAGATGCTAGGCACCCCCCAAAGCCACTCTCATTCCTTTCTACAGCTGGACAGGGGAGAGAAAATATAACAAAAGGTTCATGGGTTGAGATAAGGACCAGAGAGATCACTCATCAAATACCATTGTTGGCAAAACAGGCTCTAATTAGAGATATGAATTGAATTTATTACTAACAAAATTGGGATCATGAGAAGTGAAATAAACCCTTAAAAACACCTTTTCCGCACCCCTCCCTCCTTCCCAGCTCTCCCTCCTACCCCAGCGGCACAGAGAGACAGGGAATGGGGATTATGGTCAGTTCATCCTCCAAGGCTTCTCCCTCTGCTCAGGGACAGGAGTTGTTACCCTGCTGCACCGTGGGGTCGCTCCCATGGGAGACGGTTCTCCAAGAACTTCTCCAATGTGAGTCCATCTCACAAGCAGCAATTCTCTGCAAACTGCTGCCGTGTGAGTCCATCCCACAGGCAGCAGTCCCCCTCAAACTGCTGCAGCATGGATCACTCTTCCACAGGGTGCAGTCCTTTAATGGCAGGCTGCTCTAGCATGGGCTCCCTTCTCCGTGGGCCTCTCACCCGATCACAGCCTCCTCTCAGGCATCCACCTGCTCTGGCATGGGTCTTCTCCACGGGCTGCAGGTGGATCTCTGCATCCCCACGGACCTCCATAGGGAGGCTTCACCATGGTCTTCACCACAGACTGCAGAGGAATCTCAGTTCCAGTGCCTGGAGCATGTCCTGTCCCTCCTCCTCCTGACCTTGGTGTCTGCATTGTTGTTCTTCTCACCCTGTTCTTCTCTGGCCTCAATAACAACTGCCCCATAATTTCTTTTTTCTTGCTTCTTAAATCTATTATCACAGAGGTGTTACCACTATTTCTAACTGGCCCAGCCTTGGCCAGCAGCACATCTGTCTTGGAGCCACCAGGGATTGGCTCTGCTGGATGTGGAGAAAGCATCTAGCAACTTCTCACAGAAGTCACCCCTGTAGTCTCCCTGCTACCAAAACCAGGCCATGCAAACCCAGTGCAAGGACCTTGAGAGACCTTTCCTGGATTTTCTTTTTTAGCCCAGTTTGATAGTGCAGTGTCGTATATACACACAAATTCCATTAATTTCTGTGAGAATTGGACATGTGCACGTAGGGTAATTGTTTCTAAAGCTGAAAATCATTCCCATTCATATCTTACATTTTCCCCACCTGTGACTGTAAGACATAAAGATCACATGAAAAAGAATACTAGAGCTAAGGTTTTTAAGATGTAGATGATACTAGACTTCGACAGATGCCCAAGATTCTATGAGCCGGTACACAGTTCCCCTTTTGCTGCTGCATCCTGGATGGTGTTGGTTACTGGAATAGTGTGGGGTTTGGCTCTGGCTTTAGTTTTCCCAGAAATTGCAGTGTAGTACCCTGAGCAAGCTCAGACAATAGACTCAGATGTTGTGGCCCTGAGGTAATTTTCTTAAATTTAAAAAACTTCCCATCTGTATAAAGGCGTATCTGCCACATCACACAGTGTCAGAGCACCGTGAATGGCCTCTGACTTCCAAGACACTTCCTTTCTGTGCTGTTTTTGTTTACAGGGAGCAGAGGGACAGAGAGAAGGTTGGGCAATGCTTTGGCTCTGCTCCAGGAGATGTAAACAGATTTCCCAATGTTTGGCTGTGGTGGTGTAGCCGGAAGCGGACGGCTGGAGGTGCTCCAAGGCAGCGTGAGCGCGGCTCCTTTGGAGGGGCTCGTGAGGCAGAGCGTGAGGACTGCGGGTGCTGGTGAGTCACCAGCTGCCCACTCAGCAGCAGCTTCACTTTGATGTGGCCCAGTTGCAAAATACACACTCAGTCCATATGCTTAAGCCCTGATAAAGGACCCCAAAAAAGCTTGACACTGTTAGTCAAACTCCATGTTTGTGTTATTTCAGGTGATAGTGCAGAATAATCAGTTCGTCCTTCTCAGTTCCCCTAAAACCATTTTAGATGAGTACCTCTGAATTTCCTGATACCAGAAAAAAAAGGTCTGAAAATAGAACCCACTGAGATACATTTGTTGTTGGAGTGAGTACAAGCAGAAAGAGAATTGGTGTCCTTCACGCTGCTGCTTGCTGATTTAAACTCACTGAGATGTCTTGGCATGGCTGTAGTGAAAGTCAGGAATTAGAGCCTTGCAGTTACAAAATGCAGGATAAAGCAGCAGCACAAATTCAGGGGAGCATTGACATTTCAAAACAAGGAGGCAGACACCCAAGCGGGAGGCATTTGACAAAAGCCTAAGGTACAACAGGTGGAACAGAATCCCGAAGTCCTAGTAAAATAGTCAGCTGTTTAGATCTGAGCTTTGGTTTAATTTTTCTTTAATGAGGGTCCACCATTGGGATACAATTTGCCACTTGCTGAATTGAAGCGCTGCAGGACTTTATGGGTGGGAATGCCATGATCTGAGCAGAAGAAGAAGCAGTTGGAGAAGCAGTTATGGTAGCATATTCTCTGTCCTATTTGTCAGATTCTTGTGTATCTCATTTGATTTGTAAATACTTAACTTTCCCAGATTTTACTGGAACATGTAAAGTTCTTGTTTGCCTATGGGGACCCCCATCAGTCTCACCCGTGATGGAGAAACTGAAGCTAAAATTGATGTCTCTGCTTTCCTGTTCTGCTTGTTTATGAATGAAGACGTTGTTGAGAAATGGCCTGCTCTGATATTAGGATTTATAATAATAAGAGATGCAAAATTGGTTATGAAAAACTTGAAAGTGAGAATTTTAGTATGGATTTTGGGGCTGCTTTGTCATATGTTTGAATATGCCTCAAATAAGATTCTTATAAAAGCAAGTCATAAAAGTTCCTTACTTATCTCCATAGTTCTATTTCAATATTATAGATGAGGCATGGTACTGTTAAAGTTTGGGGCTCTTTGACTTCATGCAACATATGCAAGAATTCTTAGACTTGAAATATAAGAGTAAAGAGAAGAAAAGCTAAAATGTAATAATTTTTTACAATGAGGGGAGAATAAAGTGTTTTAATTCTAGGGAGAAGCAATGGTGAGTGGTTTCATTGGGAATAATAACAAACAAATACTCTAGAAGCTGTGAAGAAACAAAGTGACTCAGCAGTTTGAGGCTGAGTAATTCATGTGAAAGTGTGATCTTCAGTTTGAGAATTCTACATTAAATGCAAAATATTAGGAAAAGATAATGGCTACAGACTACATAAAGATGTCATATTTTTCTTTTCTTTAAAAAATGGTCTAGGTCCTTTTCCTTTTTCTCTTCTTGTAATTTACACCATTTTTGGGAATACCTGAGATATACATCACAATACAAACTGAAACTTGGTTGTGAAATAGGTCTGGTGATCAGCTGGGTGTGGAGTGGTGACAGCAGTGGTGGCCATGCCACTAGTGTCAGCAAAAGCAATGACAAGTTCAAGATGGAGCTCAGTAAAGATATTAGATGGTTCTTTTAGGCAAGTTGGATCAAAATGGTTTTCCAGACACAGAATGTTTAAATTTTTATGCTTCTTGACATATTCTTCTTAAAGACTTACCTCTTTGTACCAAAATCCTAATAGAGGAGAACCCACTCAAGTACAGACAGTAACCTGGTTATTTGGTTGGGCGTGGAGCCAGGCAAACCCTTGATAAACCAGACTATTGATTGTTTTAACATAGTTCCCTTTTTGTTTCTTGTTTCAAATAGAATTACATGCTCATCCTTAAAATGCTTGTCCTGTTAAGTTTCTTACAAAAACAGATGCATTTCAGTGTAAACTTTCAGTTGCAACAAAACCACAGTTCTTTCACCACTGAATTCTGTGGCCAAAAATGTTTTACAGTGATCATTGTTATAGTTATCTCACTGTAAAATTTATGTGGATTTATGCACAACTCCACTCTTTTCAGGGTAATACATGTATATGAGAGTTTGCATACTGAAATGGTAGGTATGTTGTTAACTACATTGCAATAAAAACTCTTAGTGCCTTTACAGAGAAATTAGTTATTACACATGAGTCATAAGGCTGTAATCTGCCTGGTTTGGTAGTGGGAATATATGCTGGTATTCTTGGAGACATATAGAAAGACTAGTTTTCATAGTGTGGAAAGCAACAAAGTAGTTGGATTTGGCAAGACAAACACTTGTGTTTTCAACACTCAGCAAAATGACTTGCTGAGTGAGGAATGGCCATATATTGGTTACGTAGAAAAAGACTGGTAAGGACAAGAGTAAACAACTTTCGGACAATTCAATAATCTGAAGATGAGTGTGTATCGCAGGTTTTCAATATGACAATAGAATTTACCAATTGTTCAAGTAAAAGTAATTATTCAACAGTAGAGCAAAAGAAGTTAGAACAGCAGGGGCAGAAGATCAGAAGAAAAAGTAAACAACCAGATGATAGATAATTTCAAGTGGGTGAGGGTGAGATGACAAGACAGACATGTGGAATAAGAAAAGAAATACGACTTTGATGACATGGCTTAACTGTTTATATAATATACCAGGTATTTTGTGTTGAGCTTGTATCTTTTCTTTCTCAGTCACATAGAAAAAATTACAACATGGCAAGATCCTCGAAAACCTATGAACCAGCTGCTGAATCATGTTAGCCATCATCCTGCAGCCACATCCACACCGGTGCCGCAGAGGTCCATGGCAATGTCTCAGCCAAATCTCAGTGAGTACTGGATGGCATCTCTCTAGTGAAAACACAAAAGAGATCAGAGAGACACCTCCTGATTTGTTTGTCAAAGTAATTTTTGGTTCAAGAAGGTAACTGATTCTGCTGTCAGACCTAACAGTATGTTCTCCCCTTCATTTCCTTAACTTTCCCCTCTGTGGACTTGGCAGCAAGGGAATTTGTACTGTTTGAGGTGAAGTTCTAACATCTCATGTTCTATCTTAGAGACTCCATGGCTTTTTGATGTAGTGTTAGACATAGAAAAATAAGTTCTGGCTGTGCTTTTCTGTTCTGAGGTGGTATAAAACCCCCAAAAGCCCCCTGTATCATGTCCAAGCTGCTGGATAACCTGTCCACAGTTGGTGCTGTGTTTCTTCAGGTCAGAAAGTGTAGCTGGTTTGTCTGTTAATTTGTTTATGGTGGTGGGGCTTTTGCATAGTCAGGTTCTGCACTAGAAGCAACTTGCAAAATACTGAAAAGTTTGCTTTGCAGTATGAATTACCTACAAAATTCTTATAATTGGTGTGGTTCCCTCGCTGTTCCTGTTAAACATTTCAAGTGTAAATTTAATTGTCAACTTACATCAATCTGATATAGCCAGATTTAAGCCTTAGTGAAAATAAAGCCATGAAAACTCTGAAAATTTTAAAGAAAATTTGTAAATGGAAGAAAACATGTTCATGCATAATTGAGAATTACAAATAATCCCTAATATTTCACTCCTGGAGCTTTAACTTTTCTACTACTCAAGAAGATGAGAACAGGTGAGCTTACAGGCTCAAGATGACAAAACTATGTCAAAAAGGCAGACTTAAAAACATATAGCAGATTATTGTTCTGGTTAATTTTTGGTAAGTTGATCTCATGATTTCTTGATTATTCACTTGTAGTGTGCTTTATGAGTGCTGTCTCTTCACATGCCAAGAAAATGCTCAACATTTGTCTGCTAATGGTCACCAGTAGAAGTAGTGCAATATTTACTTTTGTCTTAAGTTTATAAGAAACACCTAGGCTGACCTCTGAGGTAATTAACTTCAGTTCTTTTTTCTACCTTTGTCTCAACAACTGCCTTGCTTTCATATATGCAGTAAGAGTGTTGGTTATGTTACGTGATTTCGTGGGAAGCAGCAAATCGTAATGTAAGAGTGGATATCTGCAAAAGAAACCTGAATAAAACCTGAAAGGTTAGAGTATCTGCAGAGTGCCATAGCATGTGGTAAAACTAACAATTGCTGTGCTGTAGCTTCGAACCACTGCTGCCTGTGGGTCAGTCTGTTTATAGCAGTACTGGAATGGCCAAGAGGTAAGAATAGGACAGCAGGGTTTATGTTCATACCAACTCCTCTGCTTATGTTAACATCTGTTACATTATCCCTAGTTAAAAAACAGTGGTGCCATAAATCAGGACAGTGTACAGAACACTTTTCCCCTCAGTTTAGTAGTGGAAGTGAATGAAAGCCAAATCCTGGATGGAAACACATGTGTACTGAATTTTAGAAGAGGGTCTTTCTTGAGATTCAGAGGATTAGAAATAAAAGTCTGTACCTAATGAAGAGTCTGTTCTTGAAGGTACTTCAGGTGCCCAATAAATGTATTTCCACAGACTTCAAAATCTGTCCCATTAAATACAGTCTGTATTTCATTCAGTACTCTTCATATATATATATGATGACGTTCTGCTTTTTGGTAGGTATTTATGCAGTTCTTGGTGTAGTGGTTCAGATGTGTGATTGAATTTCCCACTAGAAGTAGTATGTAAAAATCTGCACAGTGTCCGTATTTATTTAATCCAGAAAACATTCCATCAGTATGTCTTGGTGAACTTTCTCGCATTTTGGTGGCATTCAAAGGCACACTAAGTGTAACACTATTTTATTAAAAATTACGTCTTACAAGATTTAATCTAGAAACTGTGTGTATATGCATGTATATACACATAGAGAAATTACACAGAAAGATTGCAGTAATCTGACAGAACACTGCAACCTCTGAATACTTCACGTGGCAGTTTAAAATACATGTGACTGTCATTTCAAGTTCTGAAGTAAAATGACTCTATTTTTAAATTGCCGTAGCCAAAAGGAAGGGCCTTTCTGCTCCTCTGTGCTGCCAGCAGTGCCAGCCGTGCCAGCAGTGCCAGCTCTGGGTCAGCTCGGCCGCTGCAGGGAGCAGCGCTGGCCTGGCAGCCGGGCCCCGCAGCCAGAGGCGATTGTGCCCACATCTCGCAGACATCAGAGGAGAACTGGGAACTGGATACCCAGCCATACCACTCTTCTGGCCCTAATTTTGTGACTTTGCAGCAAATGAAGTCTGTGCATCTGTCTTTTGCCTTAGCATGTTTTATTTGTTTTTTTGTACTGTAGGAATTAAAAGAAGTTTTTCTTTTGAAGATGTGCCACTTAAAAGAAAAGGATTTAAGTATTTCAGGTCTGCACACTGGTCTGCACTTCCAATTACTAACACATTTTCCTTGTTATACTTCTTATGAAGAGGAGGAAAATATGGTTTGTTTTGTACGGCTTGTTTCTTTGGTTTATAAACTCCTTTCAGCAATATTTGCTAGGAATTGTACAAAGGTACTTAAAAGCATTTTATCAAAGCACAGAGTGTGACTAAGTGATACCAAATCATAGTATGCCTGTGCTGAACACATACAAAAGCATATAGTGAAAGTTGGTTGAAGTTAGTAGTCATACTTTAAAAAATCTGCTGTATTTTTCTACCTTTTCTCTTACTATGGTTTTATGTTGCCTATTTATGAGCTATAAGTGAACACTTCATTAGTGTTGTTTTCACACTAACACTTAAAGCACTGCCTTTTAAGTGTTACAGAACAAAGGCATCAAAAGGTGGTTATTCCTTTGATGCATCTTGTTAAATTTACAGAAAAGTAATATATGCTAGGCAAGCTTCTGTGCTCATTTACACACCGCCACTAAATTCAGTGACATTTCATGAAGGAAAAGGGAATTTGTCATATAGATTGAAAGCATATTCTTTCAGGTTAGCATATATTCAGACTTGTTCACTTTGTTTTTTCTTAACATTTTACCATCGTTATTCCTCTAAGATGATTTGTAGATGTATATACTAAGGAAAGGGCAGCATTAATACGAATGTTTTCAGTGTATGTTTTGTTCTTGGAAGCAAAAGGGAAAATGATCAGCCTCAGACTGAAGACAAGCAGAAACAGTGTATTTCTTGCATCTTTTTAAGGACTTCAAAAACTTCATTTACTGTGATGCTGATTCTGCACAGATCCTAATTTTCTGCCCATTCTAAAACAGAGTACAGAGTCATTTCCAGCTGGTTGATAAGGTATTAACTATCTCTTGCCAATCAATGCAGTAGAATCAAGGGCCATATGTGGAAGGAGAGGTTACTGTAAATCCTTGTTTTAGTTGTCAGGCCTGGGTCCCTGAAGAAGGAGACCAATCTGCAGGGACTGCCTGTGCCTGAGAGGAAGGAGAGAGCAGTTGCAGTGCACCAAGATCAGGGTCACGCTGCTGCCCGATCGAAGACCTCCTGCAGGGGTGTCTGAATCTGAGCTACACACGCCTTTCTGCCTTCATGGCATTCCCTGGTGTAAAAAGATTGTGGAGGATGATTTTGAGCTACGTGTAGCAAGATTTAGAGGAAAAATTAGATCCTTACTGGAGTTTCTCTTGCAACATTTTTTAAAATTAAATGCTACTTGTTTTGTAGTCTTTCTCTATTCTACATTATGCAACACTCAAAACCATTGTTATTTCCATCCTTCTCCCTTCAAACTGTTTTAAAGAGATTTCTTTTGTGATTGTACTCTTCATCCAATGGGTAATCACAATCTGGTCTTCATTTAAATATTTTCCAAATTTAACAGTTTGCAACTTACTTTGCCATAAAATAATGAACCCCTCTAATAGTATTTATGCTTTCTGTTTCAAGTTAGCTTGAATTTATGCGTGATTTCCTTAAAAAGGTCATACAAAAAAAACATACTATCTGCAAAAAACCTCAGAAGACTTCTGGCCCACCCTGTGGCAAAGTTGGATGTGGAATTTGGGCCTTGGGACAAATAGTAGTTGCAAACTGCAAGGCACAGTTACTCTGTGTCCCATGTGAGTGACTGAAATGTGTGTTAAGCAGTGCCCAGAGTTTGCTGGTTTGAGAGTTTTGGGAACTGCCCCTTTGTGAAATGCCTCTGAGTTTGTTTGGGTGTGGATAGGAGCTTTCAGTTTATCTAACTGTGGTTAAAATTGATGTTTGGTCTAACTGAAGCCACCAAAGCCCAGCCAGATTATGTGTAAATACACAGTATAAGAAAAATAACATGGCTCATCTCTGGCAGAAGCTGGTAATATTTATCTCTATTTTATAAATCAAGCAGTTCAGGCAGAAAACAGTGGAAAGCCTGAAGTTAATTTGTTTAGTGTCAGTGTATGCATTGATACTGAGAGTTCAACCACATTAACTTCTTGTATCAAACTCCAGGTGAAGAACTATTTAATTTTTGTTTTTTCCTTCTGAAGAAGAGAACCTTACCTTAGAAGGTACTCTGTCAAGACCCACAAGCAGGCATGACCCATGTGATACAAGCAGAATGGCTTTCACTATTAATTCACTGGTTCTCTAAGATGAAGGACATGGGGTATTGCACATTAGAATTTTTTATTGTGAAGAGCCTCTGACACTGACAACTTGTTGTTTAATAGAAAATCATCCATGAATGTAAGTTTAGCTTTCAGCTGTATTGCTAATGGTATTTCAAATGGATCTGGACAACTAGGAGTTATAGCACTTTACCTCTGCTTTCATGTTTTTTTAACCAGCCAGGAAATCCAATCAATAAAACAATGCCAAAATCCTATCTAGGAACAATAAATACACAAACCAAAGTTTCCATATCCTGCTATGATAAAAGAGGTGTAGCTCCTATTGTTTAAGGATGATAAAAGGCAGTTTTGGTAACTATGTCAAAATGAGTCTCTGGAGATAAGAACACAGAAACTCCCAAAGTGTTCAAAACCAGATGATATGTATTTTAGTGTCCACTAATGTCCATGAAGAAGTCTAGATTTTTCAAGTCTTGGTTTGCAGTGGCTGGAAATTTTCTAGAAATATGTCACACTGAGAGGAACATGTTTTCCCCTCTGTGTAGTCCATACCCTCATACCACCTGCATGATGGAAAGGCTTCCTGTTCCAGGTCATTTTTAATTACTGGATATCCTGAAAGAAGCAAACATAATTCATTTGTGGTCAGTGTGAATAATCTTGGCACCTGCTTCTGATGATTACTTACAGAAGAGCTGAAAGCATTATAGAGGACTTACACATTCTGTGGGAATGAGAGTTTTGTGATGCAGCTCTCAAAAGAATTGAGGGGGTTTTGGTTGTTTGCAATTAAAACCTCTCACAAGTGATTTATCAGGCAGATTTCAAATGGAGTAATTTATTTATGTTTAAGGACAGTGATTAATAGGTCCAGAGTCTAATAGGAGTTAACTTCAGTATCAAGTAAATTAAATCCAGTTGTGTCAAAGGACACACACCTTTAAACCAGCAACTGACCATCTAGTAAACCTGAAATTTTAAAGGTTGATGTGTTCAAGAGAGATGTTGGCATTTTTTCAGATTCTAGTTATTTTTAATTTTAACACAAAGAAGTTCCTGTTGGTGTAAGCATTTCCCCTCAAGGTTAGTAATCCAAACATAGGCCAGTGCAAGTGTGGAGGGTCATTTCCGTAGTTTCAAAGTGAATGAAATGCAAAAGCTGAAGATTATGTGAAGCAAAAGTAAAAATAATTTATTAAATATTTTAAATCCAACAGTCATCAGTAATTAGTCATTAGCATTAAAGCTGTCTCTACTCAAGCAGCCCCCATCATCATTTGTTGTTACTGATTTATTGTTAAAAGTGCTTGCAGAGTAAATCTCTAATCTTTTGAATAACTTTCTGCTAAATCATAGCTTTGATGTTACACCTGCAGGTTTTTTGTATGGGTTTTTTTAATCTTAAATCATTGAAGGTGGGAAAGATTAATTAAATGTGAATATCACTGACCTTAATAGTTGAAACTGTTGAGAAATCTCTATATAGCTATTTTCAGCTCAGAAATCTGAATAAAGGAGTCTCTATGCACTGGGATAGTGCAACTTTTTGCTTTAATACTTTACAGATTTTTGGAACAAAATGCACCAGAACTGAAAAGCAGCATTTTTTGCTGACCTTGTTGGAAGGCTAATGCTTCTTTCTGGGAAATAAATGAAACAAGGAATTCTTTGTTGGCTGAAGTGGGGAGAGAAAAGGAAGGGAGCCCAGTCTTTTTTTCTTTACAGTGTCATGACTAAGTCAGAACTGTAGTATGGCTGGCTTATTTTTTTTTTTTTTTAACCTTTGTAGGCATTTGTTTTTCATCAGACTGTGTTGCATGAGACCTGGCACTGGCTAGTTCATCTGAATTTGGGTCTGAGCTGCCTGTAAGCAGAGCAGAAAGTTCCACCGTTGCATCCAGACACTTCTGACAGTTAAATAATAAAAGTTGGTGCAATCAGTTCAATGCATATGTCAAAAATGATTGACACTTGCATGTTTTGCTTCTGCAACTTGCAGTGTCTCTTGTCCACAAAATAATCCTTGCTTAGTAAATAGCCAGCAAAGTCATCAACAGAAAGGTCTCCTACAATGTGAGAAAACCTAATTCACTAGAATATCATTATTTATTTAAAAGCAAACAAAAGCAATAAAATTCTTTTATTTTTCATCTAACTGGAAAAAGAAACCACATAGGTCTAACTTGAGATGTAAACTAAATAGTTGCAATTTCATGGACTGCAATGAAACTGTGGTCACATAGTTCAGGTTTGGAACTTCATATTTTTACTTGCTTTCATTTGGGCTGGATAATTGTGTGATGGGTGTTTATTGAAAAGACTTCATTTTGCAAAATAAATTTGGTTTTTCCCAAGAGAACTGAATTCAAGGCCACCCTGATTCTGTCTGCTGTAATGATGAACACTTTTCTCCTCTTATGTTAGACACAGTCTCCTTTACCACAGAGTGGTAAATGTGAGCTCTTGAATATTTTTTTCTTTGCAGAGCTTTGGGAGTATTACACTGGAGTTCCAGACCCTGCCTAGTGAATTGAAGCTTACTGAACACCGCTTCTGATATTGTCTAGACTTCAAATTAATAGTGAATCTTTAAATACACTAGTAGAATAAAAAGAATCCCAAAAATGGACAAATTTACCCTTGTAAAACTTACTCTCTTTGTAGTGTATCTACTCCATCTGTGTTACCTTTGGGGATTATTCCCAGTAATACCGTTCCATTCATTTTTGTACACTTTTCCCACTGAGGTAATAGAATCTTTCCACTCCTTTCTCTTACTTACCTTCTGTGCTCAATCCTGTGTACACAGTGAGACCTTCACATTGGTGATTCTGTGCTTGCAGAGCACGGTCCCGCCCAGCTGCAGCAGTGGCTCCTCTGCAGGCAGCAGGTCTTCAAGCTTCTCTCCCATACTCTGCCTCCTCAGGAGCACACTCTGCACCCCTTTCTCGTCCTGGGAGATGTGTCACTTAGTGTGACACTCCAGTTGCCGGCAAGCATGTGTGCACGTTGAGACACAGCCTCCAGTTCAGGA
Organism: Daphoenositta chrysoptera; assembly: GCA_013397915.1. Taxonomy (NCBI): domain Eukaryota; kingdom Metazoa; phylum Chordata; class Aves; order Passeriformes; genus Daphoenositta; species Daphoenositta chrysoptera. The sequence goes on along the minus strand of VZRO01000190.1, from coordinate 153,894 downwards.
GTTGCTGTTGGTATGAGGCAGTGGGTCAGTGGTGTCCTGCACAGTGGGGAGAGCTGAGCAAGCCAGCCAATATGACACACACAAAGGGTTTATCTGCTGTCTGTGGGTATTTGCTGGTGCACAAACTGTATAGAGGCTTTTTTGTGCCCAAATCACCTAACATAGGCCAGGAGCTGTGCTGAGGAACGTGGCAGTTGGCCAAGGGTGGAGGGTGACCACTTCATCTCTGTGCTTGGTATGTCCTTGGCCTCATGGTCCTGCAGGAGTTTCAAACAAGAGAAGATTCGTTGCATGTTATATGGCCCAGGCTCCAGAAGCCCCCAGGAGGGTGATGGGCAGTACTATTCAAATGTCTGAGGCTGAGGCACCATTTGAGCAGGCTGTTTTGCAGAGGACATGTTCCTCATGCCATCATGTGTGTACTGCTAGTGTAAGAAAGCCCTACACTTAACACACTAACTGAAGGCTTGCTCATCATAATTTCAATGCCTTTCAGTGGAACCAGTGCAAAAGAGTATTTGCAAATCTGCTATGATTTAATTACTCCAGCTAGTAATTACATTTCCCAGATTCAGCTATTTTATTACTGCACATGTACCATTTTGACCCTTAGGATATATTTTTAGAGCAGTTGATTGCAGCAGTTGTTGTGGGAAGTGCTGCAGAATACCCCTGTTTTTGGTTTAATTGTTTTCTGTAATTGATACAAAAAAAGAATCACCTAATAGTCTTGTGTTTTAAACTGGTTTTATTTTTAGTTAGTATTTGTTGTGAGCTGAGTCAGATTAACCTAATGTGCATTTTATGTATGCATGCATGCACATGCCCCAAAAGATTTGGACTAGTTTGACTTCACAAAATAGACCATATATGTCCTGCATTTAATTATGGGACACTGTTGTGGTGGCACTCAAGAATAATTCAAGTGAAATGATGCTTTTATGCAGTTGGTAGGATCAAACTCTAGGCCTTAGCATCTTTGTATTTATAGACTGGCTTTGAATTATATTAATAAAAAATTGTATTACCGTATCAATTTAATGTTCCATTTTAAGTTAGATTTCATAAATATCCTGATACCTCGACAGAACTATCTGTTCTTGCTTGAAAGCATGGATACATGACTCCTCTGTACTTGGTGTTTCTGAGTCTCTCCTGTTTGGGCTTTTACGGAAGCATTCAAACTGAATGGAGAGCTGCTTGAATGTTTCCTTGAAGCAGTGTGTTCTGGAGAAAAATGTGACTCAAACTTGCAAAACTGTGCCTAACATAGCTTTAGCTAACCCAGATGATATAAATAATTGCGTTTGGGAGTAGAATGGGTTTTTGTTGTTTCTTAGAAGTATGATCACATACTTAAGGCATACTTGACTTGTATTAGATTCAGTCTGATATAATTTCTATAATCCTAGTGTCAAGGCATGAGAATGCTGACTTCACTCATTGTACTGAGTTTCCAGTAGTTCCTTGATGGTATGTAACGCTGGAGAATGTTGCTTAAAGGAAAAGTAAGTTACTCCAAGGTATAGAGTTCATTGAACCAAAATATTCTGTCCATCCCCATGAGAAGAAATGGCTTGGAGGGTTATTGTGGAGGGAGAAGGTTCCTCCATATTTGCCAATTGTCTTGTTCTTTCCCTTCTTGCATGTATAATTTCAGCTGTGATGCAATATGAAGAAGAAGGGAGTATTTTATATAGCAAAGGTAATAAATAGTCATGACAAATAGTCCTGCAATTCAGGCCCTAACCCTAATGCACCCTAGACACACCGTGCAGGCTATTATTCTTTACTTAACTTCTCCTGGTTCTATTATTTGCTGCTTAGATAAAAACAATTTTCTTGCAGAGAACATCCTATATTGTCATGATCCTTCAGACATTATTAGCATGGTTTTCTGTTCATTGACATGCCAAAAATGTAAGCACATGCTTATGCAGATGAGAAAGAGTTAAATTCCCGAGTGCTTATGGTTGTGGCAATTTAAAACCAGGTTTATACTGATATAATTTGTGTAATTGTACTTAGAATATTTCGTATGTGTTTTAATGTGGCTAAGACTGGACTTACTGCATCTTAAAATGTGGTTCCATTTATTGTTTTCCCATTATAAAATCAGTTTGATTTCTGCACCCAGTTCTCATTCCTGCCTTTCTCCTCCCAGCACTGCACTTGGTAACCTTTCTGGGGTTTATGACTGGAAAGTTAGTGCCGAGTGCTAGCTGTAGTCTGTCTTTCCTCTAACCAGTTTATTTTCCCATCTGGACTCCTACACTGGTTGCATATAACCAGTTTCATGGCTGCAGAGTTATTTTTACTGGGAACTGATCTAGCCAGAAATACCTTCTTTTTATGTTTTAGTTTGTTGTGTGGCCACAAAAATGCTTTTGCTAGGTCAGTAAAAGGGACAGCATGTGGGCAGGAGTGAGCAGCTGAATGTGGAAGAGGTGGTAGATGGTGGCATTCTGGTTTCATGTGGAAGTGTGATGTCATTTGTGTGGATACAGCTGTTTGTGGACCACACATACACCAGCTCCGTGGAAAGGTTGTATTACTGCAGGACTGCTTTTAACTTGGATTATTGCTTGAGCTGGATTTGCCACTGAAGCTAAAATATCACACACTTGCACTGTCATATGGTTCCACAGTCTCTACATACTGGACCTGTGTGATACTGGATCACCCAGAGGAAAAATTTAATTCAGAGCTGATATGAGCACGTGTGAACATTTCTGTCAAACGCAGCAGGGCAAAGTTTACGCTGGCTGAATGTCTGTGTGCCAGTGTTACTGCAGGTGCAGAAAGACAAGACAGCACCTGATCTGACAGAAAACTGGCTAGCATAAAAATTTTAACTTGGAATTGGCAGAATGTGTGAAGTTCAGTATTTTGAATTGTATGGATATCATACATTTGATCCAAGCTGTAAAATCAACCCATTTCTTACATGGTGCCATACGTTCTTGTCTTTCCCACAGTCATGAATGCCCAGCCCCAGCTGCCCCCCAATCACATATGCTGTATTCTCCAAGGTCAGACGTGGGCACAGCATAAACATGTTCAGTTCTTTGAAACCACAGAACTGGGTTGAGATTTAGTTCTCATATGGTAAGAACAAGGAGGACAAGATAATGAAGAAGATAAAAATCTTAGTCCTTTGAACAGAAAAATTCTGTCTCTCTTTTTCTTAGTGTCTGAGATGTTCTTGTTAAAAGGTAAGAGCTCTGTTAATTATTCTGTTGCCCCTTTTGTGAAAGAATCCTTGCAAAAGTGACAATTTTTAAAGAAGCACATGGCTCCCACTTGTAATCCAGACTGGCTTTAGGTACTGTGTATGTTTTAACTGGAAATGTGAGGATGGGGAAGGAAAAGAAGGAACAGTTCCCTCCACAGTTTATGACAGCTTTTGAGTTGCATTGCTGAGCGCTGATGTATTTTACTCGAAAGTTAAAAGGAGGTACAAACAGAGGCTATGCAATCCCCCCTCTCTGTCTCATTTTCCTCCTCTTTTTCCTAAGCCTAGTACTAAGGGGGAAACAGTTCTAGAGGGAATGGGTGGTTCTGTTTCCATGGCCAAGTGATACCTGCTGTCTGAGGTGCCAGGGCATTCTACTAGCTTTGTGACATGTTGGCACCAGGGTGACACACAGAGAGCTACTCAGACTTGCAATTTCTTTCATAGCAGTTCTATGAATAAAAATGTCCATTGCACAGAGAATTCTGCTCTGATTTATAGTTTCTGAATTTGATCAGAAAAGGTGATGCTGATTTAAGTAACATTAACAATCTATGCAGCATTAACTTGCTCAGCAGCAGCCTTTTGTCAGCAAGTGAAGGGGTGTACCTGGTTTACCTGGGTATAACTCGGGTTTCCTTACTAAAGGTCCTGTTTCTAACCCTGCCACCTCTGGAGTTCTTCCCCTGTCAACCTTGTGAGTATCCTACCAAAGGTGGGGGATTAACGGCTCATTTCCAAATCTGAATATCCTAACAGAAAAGGTTTCAGCTGTTAATTGGAAATTACTTCTGGTAATTATTTTTACCATAATTGATTTAAATCTGTCAATAAAGATAATGTTAAGTTGAAATATATTTACTAGCTTACTGCCTATTATAGGCACACATTTTTAGGAATTTTCAATTAAAAAAACCTTTCATATTACTTACTTGTTCATTAGGTAAATATTTAAACATACCAGGATAAATATAAATACTTGTTTTATTGTAAGTATTCTTGTTTGATACACTCGGAACATGAAAAGTCATTTTTTAAGCAATTGCTAGTGCAGATCTTGCCAGATGGAGTAGTTCTCTGAATCATTTGAAGTACAATTACTAATTACTAATATACTGATTCTAATAATGCAGCCCTGTAAGTGAGCAGCATGTGTCCCAGGCCCTCTGTTACCTGAAAATACAGTCCTGCCCAAGGTGCCATGAGTTCTTGTCTTTCCCACAGTCATGAATGCCCAGCCCCAGCTGCCCCCCAGCACAGCCTTGCCGCAGCAGAGCCGCCCCCCGCAGCCCCCTGCACTGCTGACCCTGCCCACTGCATTGACCACGCAGCAGCAACAGCAGAAGCTGAGGCTCCAGAGAATCCAGATGGAGAGGGAGCGAATTCGGATGCGTCAGGAGGAGTTACTACGACAGGTAAAACCAAAGATACTCTTACTTTGTTCAAGAGCTTTTAGTTCAATGCATCCAAATTTTTAACAAGTACAGTTAGTAGCTCTGTTACTTTATGTCAAGACTAACTATGGTTTTACAGAAGGGTAACCAAAAAGCTAATATAAATAGACAATTTCATTTTTTTTCCTCTAAAGTAGCACCGAACAGAACACGGAATGGCCATCAGTCAGAAATTACAGACCTGGCATCTTTCTTTGCCAGTCTTTCTTAATAGTCGTGTAAGGGCCACATTCTGTTCTGTGTCTGTCCATAAGCAACTAGGGCAACTAACATTGATTCATTCGCAGTTTAACTTGGTTTGCATAGGAGACCATGTTCATACGTCACTGAAGATAGAGACAGAACACATGGAGTTGTTCTTGACTCCAATCCCAACTCTTTAATATGCACCCTTTGCCTTTTATTTAAAATAAAATCACATTCACATCTTACATGAATACCTCTGATCTGAAGACTTTCCAGAGTTGGCTATTTGTGGATGTTTTGCTTAGTGTTCTATTTCTTAAGTTTCAGCTTTATGTAATGACTCATATTGTACAAAATAGATGTGTATCTTCCTTCATACTGCCTTAGGAAAAGAAAGTTTTAAGAATTGTGTTTTATCTGTTACAGCCAAGTCCATTAGTGATGTTGTGTTTGCAGGGCATATTAATCAGATTCCTTAGTGAAAAAAACCCCCACCTGTTTCTCTCAGAAACAACATGAAAGAAGTACACTTTATAGAGAAATGTATCATTATTTGTGGCCTTGCAAATGCTGCAGTCAACAGTTCTAAGTACCTTTAAAAATGGCAACTTTCACAAGATTAAGCTGGTGGTCTCTGACATGGGCAGTGGTGTCAAGTCTTTTGTATAGCTTCTCCTTTACCATCAGGAGCTCATGATAGAGATGGGTGTGAGAACAGAGTGAGGATATCTGGTACAAGCTTAGTCATGATTGTCATCATGCTAACAACATGTTAAGATATTTTTACTCTCTCTGGCTCTACTCTTGATTCAAGACAAGCAAATTAGGCTTCAAAACAGTTATGCCATTAACACAAGGACTGGTTTTCCTGCTTCGCTGACTTTGAAACTGATACATTCACAGCGCTCTGCAGCTGTGCCATACTCCATCAAGACTTCAGTTACTGTGCCCAGTACCACCCTGCCCCTGTGGTGTTTGTTGAAGCTCCACATTGCATGAAGCAGTACAGCATCACTTTGCGTTAGTAAAGGTTCTAGAACTGGTGTAACTCTTAGGGAGGAAAGCAAGATACAAAATCTCTCCTTCCTAACAGAATGCTGTGAACTTCCTTCCAGTAACCTCAGTATCCTGAACCCTGGCAGCTGAGGGCGCAATGAACCCCTCGGGTCGTCAGTCTCTGAGTACAGTTACTCCCGTCCTGACCCTGCGTTGCTGTTTTTGCTTTTCTAGTGTAACCTATCTAAAGGAAAAATGCTGAGTAAGGGTGTACACTGCTGCTAGCAGCTGTGAGGAGCTGCAGAGTGTTTGAGTGACAGGGGAGGGACTCTTTGGAGGTTCACAAACATTTCAGCCCAGTAGCAGCTGCTGGCTCCCCACAGCCATTCTTGGTAGCAGCTGCTGAGGTGGAGCAGCATGCCCAGCCGGGAAGAGGTCATAATTCTGGAAGTTCTTGGCTTAGGGAATTTCTTTCCTTTGTCCTCCTCTTCATGGAGTTGGTAAAACCCTAGAACTCTAGATTGCATACGTGCAAGAAGGGCAGCATTTCAGAAAACCAGTATGATAGCATCTTTTGAAAGGTTTCCTTACTCAGTTTTGTCATTCTATAAAGAGTTGATGTCCTTTTATACTAATTTGGTTTTGCCAGCTTTCCAAAGGAAAAGAGAATCTGCTTGCTGCTTAAGAGCTTCTTAAGGTAAGAGGTAATGTCAGTCAGAAATCTCTGAAAGGACCTGCAGGGAAGGTTCCCCAGCACTTCTCTGTGTGCACCAGGGCCATTATGCACTGTATTTGGAAGGGTACAGATAGTCCCAAAAAGGCAACATTTCTCAGAGGCTTCTTTCTGGTCCATGGCACCCTATTGCGTAAGTTGTCCACTGTCCTAGGTTACAATGTAAGATGTAACCCAAAGCATGTATTCTAATACCACCTTCACAAGATGTTAAAGCAGCTGGGGCAGTGTTTGTTATCTCCTACCATGGCTCATCCTTGATAACTCCCTCCCGGAGCTCTCTCTGTTAATGGGCAGTCAAGGACCCACCGCATCACCCCCAGAATGACATCAGCCCACGGTGAGATGCCCACCCGGGGGAGGAGCCGAGCATTCCCACCTGGATGTAACCTGGGGTTTGGAACAGCACAAGCAGCCCTGACCTATGGGATTCCCAGAGCACAAGAGCTACCACTGGACCTTCAGATGAAGACCAGACCCTTCTACAGGATCACTGCTTCAACAGAGCCACTTCATCTGGACTGCTACCACCACCCTGCCTAACAGGGTGTCAGATTGTATCCTGACTCTGTCAGTGTCCTTGTACTATTGCATTTATTTTAATATTCCTATTAAATTATAATTCTGACTTGTGATCTCCCACTGGTTTGTTTTCAAACTAGTACATCCACAGAAAGTTACAGGGGCTCAGAAGCAGCTGAAAAACAATTAGAGGAACACTTATTACTGTTTTGTCCTCGCAGGGTAGGCCTTTACTGGCCTGCTACAACCTGAACAGAAAAATGCCCCGCTGTGCTCCTTCTGCTGCACAGACTGGCCCAGGGTGTGATTTACTGGTGACACAGGCAATGTCTACATCTCTTGCATTCCCCCCTAAGTATGAGGACTGGCAGAAGAGGAATTGCAGCTACCAATGTAAACCCACTATAAAAATGGTCTCACTCATCTACCCCAGCTGGAAATGAGGGTTTGGCAACTAAGGATGGAGCTCAGGTCAGTTCTGCCAAGGAGAGTTCCAGGAAATGTGACAATAAATTTCTGGGCTTGTCTAGCATACAGCTAGAAAAGTGTTTACATCTGTGTTCTGAGGCAGTGAATCATTCAACTCACTGCAATGCTGTTAACCTTTTTATGTGTTTTGAAGATAACCACTGATGAAGTTTTTGACATGACTTTGTGATGTCAGAATACTGTGGGGTTTTTTCATTTACTTTATTTTGTTACTTATTTTGAAAATCTTCTTTGGGTTTATGTGTTTCATAGCGCCAAGCAGATCATTAAGGGCATTTGGTCCTTTGTTAGCTGAATGCCAGAGATGGTCTCTGCTGACCAAAGGGGAGGGACCCTCCTGTGTTCAAAGACTGAGAGCTCACTGGCATGGCTGAGACTGTAATATTGCCACTCACAGCACTGCAGGACAGCTCTGGTATTTTTGCCAAACTTTTATCCTAGGGTAGGAGATTCACAAATACTCTTCTTAAAAACCTTGTAGTCATGCTTAGAATCGAGAACAGGACATAAGAGGGTATCATACAACTTTGGGCATTGTGTAGTTGATCCATTACTACTGACCATCGCTGTAATAATGTCAAAGGAGCAAAGGAATGTGACATCTGTAGCAGTACTAAAATTGTAATGTGATTTCTGAACAAGTGACCTACAGCAGAAGAACATATGTCATGTGTGGTGGAGCCAGTACTCTTCCCCAGCCAAATCTGACTCCAGTGAGCAAGAGTCTGTTGTTCCACATTTTAAAAGTACACATGGAGTGAATATTGCAAGCAACATGGAATATGTTGAAATAAAGACATGGGAGGTGACGTGCCATTCCCCAAGGGAGAGTAAATCAACTAACTCTATAATAAATATGGTGTTTCTTGAAACAAAAACGAGATAGGAAGTTAGATTATGTAACTGATAGTGGGAGTTTTTCTTTAAACTGCTGCAGTCTTTTCACCTTACAAGTGTTTTGCTTTGGAAGGCCTGTCTAAATCTCATGTGGCTGCAGATGTCATTCTTATATTTTAAAAAAGTACTGAAAATATCTGCATGTAGGCAGTTAAAAAGGACACCTTCCCCTTCTCTGAGGTTTGTACATTTTCACAGACTCCAGCTGATTAAATTCTAAATAGAAATGTCACCATTAAAATAGCCACTTGACAAATTTAATCGTAAACATAACCTATCATACATAAACTATTAAAAATCTTAAGCTGTTTGTTCATAACACTTTCTAAATACTGACACCATCTAATGTAAATTATAATTTATCAGTGACTATATTGAAAATTTTATTATAAAGGGAACATTGCATTAATGGGCACCAGTATGTGTTACAGTATTCACAGAGACCAGACCACTCATCCTTAATGAAAACAATTAATTGAAAACATAGTAAAACATGATATTCTAGCCTTGAAAACCTGTTAATCCTTTCTGTACTAGGGAGACTGAATGATTGATTCAAAGGAGAAAAGTTTTCTAATAGGATTTAAATGAAATACTTACCTTGCTTCTTTCATTAAAAAAAAATAAGTTGAGTAAATGATGTTAAAAACAGATACAGCTTTATTATTTTAAGGTCTTAGGATTTTTGCTTGGAACATCCTGTTGGAGTCAGACAACCTCTATATAGAACTCTGTACCACTAGATGTCATGGGTGTGTCACAGAGATAATGCTGGAAAAATTTACCTTTCAGGAAGAGTTGTGAAATAAGTTTCCTTTGGCTCTGATTGCTTTTTTGTCATCCTGCAGATAGCAGACATGAGATAGGTCCTTAGGCAAATGCTTATAATTAGACATAATTAGTTCATTCTAAAGATTATTGAGTCACAGTCTTGGTTCCAGTGGTTTTCTTGTAACACGTTAAGTAGTTTATGGTTGCTGAACTGCAGGACTGGCTTCCAGACATGGTAGAACTGACAGCTGGATTCTGTGGTGCTTTAAGCCAGCACAGGTGGGTATGAGAGACACTGTCTGTCTACATCATGATTTTCTTCATATCAGTGTAAACAAATACTCATCAGTGACTTCACTCAGAATTACTTTCCTTCTGTGTATATGTTACGTGTTCACTTGTTGCAAGACTATGGTATTTCTGAGCTGTTGGAATAACCCTTCCCATGTATTTATTTGTCTTTTCAGGAAGCTGCTCTATGCAGACAACTTCCTATGGACTCAGAAAACATGGTCCCAGTTCAGACAGCTGTGAACACCCCCGCCATGGCACAGGACATGAGGCCTATTACAAGTAATGGAACCGATCCTTTCTTGAACAGGCAAGTTCATTCTTCTTCATTAGGCAATTGGTTCTGCTGCCTTCTCTACACTGTTACAGCTGCCTCTGTAAAATAATCCCTATATCATCTTCTTTTGTTTACTTACTGTAAACGGGGGTAGGGAGTATGGCTGAGTGGCTGACCTGAAATCTTTGTTTATGCTTAAAGAAGGAATCTTAGAAAAAGCAATAAATTGTAACAGGTGGTTTTAATTCTATTGTTAGTGTATGTAGAAGACTAGGTAGAATAGGTACATTACCTAAGTATAAATACACGCGGTTTTTTAGGCTGTCAGAACTGACTTCAGCTAGCGAGTTATATATGCATGTGTGTAGTTCAGAATTTAAGAGTGGCCTCACTTCAATTACTTTGTTATTTGGGCTGATGTGACCCAAATATGATGTTGGCTGATCAGTGGCCAGCAGTTGAGAATGAGTCTTAATGACTCAGTTTATATTTTTGATATGTAACCTACTGTGCTCTCTTTCAACACTGTGCTCAGGAACTGTGTCTACCAGAGCATCTTTACTGAGTCTTTTTCATGTTTCAATTCGTAGTGGGCCATACCACTCCAGGGAACAGAGTACAGACAGTGGCTTGGGATTAGGATGCTACAGTATACCAACGACACCTGAAGATTTCCTCAGCAATGTAGATGAGATGGATACAGGTAGAATACTCTGATTTAGCTTAAACTATAGTCCAGTTAATAACTTTGTATTATGACTAGTATTGTTTTATTATTGCATACCTGAACAATAATCTCTGGTTTTCCTATGCAAGAGAACAGACTGAGACTGTGGGAGAAAATGCCTGGAAGGTGCTTAGTGCCCAGAAGGCTCTCAGCTTTAACTTAGATCCAGATTCTGCCCTTTTACCTCAGACTGATACTAAACAGAATAAGTAAAACCTGGAAAATATGAGCCTTAATTTCTGTTTTCATACTATTGTCCAAGGTAAGGGGAGTAAAAAGCTGGTCTTGGGTTACATGTACAAATCACTGCATTTTCTAACTCTGGGAAATCAGTCTTATTTGTAAGTCTCTTACAGTAGCAAAGTTGGATTTGCCTTCAAACAGAATGTATTTACCTAGTTTACATTTTGATACATGTTTATTTTATGTTAGTATCCTCATAGTGTTTAAAATACTAGGCTTTTCTCAGAGAGTGAAATTCTCAGCACTTCCTCACCTAAACTTCCTTTTGAAGTCATCAGAAATTTGGGATTATGCAGAGAATAAAATGTTTATCTATTAAAGGTTTTAATGCTTGTTATTATTAATTTATGGGGAAAAAAAAGAGTAATATTATGGAACTAAATTGCTGCAAAGCACTTTCTTCAGTTATTTCCTATGGACAGCATTGCCCCTGGTGCAGAGATCAGGATGCAAGCGTAAATGAGGGTCTTGTGCTCCACCCTGAGCAGACCAGGAAACAAACTTGAAACTGTCCTGCTTCCCAAGTGGAAGGCCAGAGAGGGGTGCTTTGAGCACTGCTGAAAAGGACCTTTTGTGCTTTTGAGATGAAAGCAAGGATGTGGAATGTATTCTTAGAAGAATGTGTAAGCTGCACCTAAATTCAGTTTTGAGATAATAACAATACAGATTTGTGGTGAATAGGAGTGCTCACAAGTGTTCATGGGAAAGGGGGAATCAGAATTTTTATGTCAGTTCTGTTGTTTTAAATTACCCACAAGAAGAGTTTGGTACTTCAAAAGTTCTTTTTTACTTTTCCTAGGAGAAACTATAACACAGACAACAATGAATATAAATCCACAACAAACACGTTTCCCTGATTTCCTCGACTGTCTTCCAGGGACAAATGTTGATCTTGGAACTCTAGAGTCAGAAGATTTGATCCCTATTCTCAACGACGTGGAGTCAGTGCTTAACAAAAATGAGCCCTTCCTTACCTGGCTGTAATCAAGCAATGCTTATTGGGCCTACAGTGCAATTCAGATTTCTTTTTTCCTCTTGAGATAGACATAGAATATCTGAATATCCTCAAGAGATACAACATACTGCCTTATTGACTTTTGTTACATCATCTTTATGGTCAGTTTAATATCTGTCTGGATTTGATTGATACTAATTTAAATATAAAATACATATTTTATATATATATATATACACATAATACATACATGCATATATATTTCTTTTAAAAAAACACACACTACTTTACACATCTCTATACTTTTTTACCTTTTCAAACCAGGCAGAAATGCTTCATGTTTAGGACAGACAGTGGCTGATGCTTGTGCATATCCCTGACTGATCTCCTGGGTACTGATAGACATCACAGACCCTTTGTGAATCAGAAAAGCTAACTACTAGGTCACTTGGTTCAAAAAAAGTGCAAAGCATCAGGACATGAGAGCAGTTTTATTATTATGTTTATGACAATAGTATCAGAAGCTTTTTTAAAATCAACTTACTTAAGCCTTAAAGATCTTTTTCAGTTCTTAGTAACTAACTGTTCTGTATGGAATACAGTTTAAGTCTGATCCATATCAAGCATAATAATTCCCATTATATATGTCTAAAGGCACAAACAATACTACAGCAGTTTCTTTTTTTCAGTATATTACTGTATAGTTTTCAGAAAATAATTACTTCCAATCTCAAAGTACCAGAATTGTTTAGCAACATTTTTACACTACAGTATTGTTACAAAATAAACCAGGCTGGTACTGACTGTTGCCTTTTAAAAACAAAGCAATGTATTATAAACACGCATTTTTTAAAAATTCTTAGATTTTTTAGTTTATTATATTAAGCACTACAGTTTTGTAACTTAACATATGAACAAGCAATTTTTTATACATGTACAATCTATGGCAAGTATCTTAAGTGCAAAAATATTCTTTTAAAATCAGGTCTGGAAAATGTGGCACAACTTGTTAATGTCATACATGGGGGAAAAAAACCCTTCCTCATACTGTTTCCAGTAATGTTTTTAACTGACAGTGTCAAAATACATGTAGTTGTATACATGAAAAAACCAGAAACTTTATCACGGCACTGCTAAAGCAGCATGGGGACTCGCCTGGTAAAGCTGCTTAGTTTTTATGTCTTTCACTTACCATAATTGGTGCACAGGACACGAGGCATGTGCTGTGTATTTTTACCTGTTATATATCCTACAAAACTTCCTTATCAGAGGTTTGGGACTGAGAAGGCATCAAGGACATTAAGCCTGCAGTTCCCCTGAAATGCGAATGAAGTCCTGAAAATTCTTAAATATTTTGAAACTATCTTATTTATAATTAATGGATTTAAGCATTTTATATTGAAAAATAGGTATTTTTATGAAAGGCATTATAACTTTTCTCTAAGCTTAATCCAGGCTATGTAAAGAGAAAAAGAGATGTAGCACTAAGTGTAAATGTGTGTTTGCCAGGTCTGATAACACTTAACAAGATCTTACTGATGTATTGGAGTATTGAACCCTAAAGACTTTTTTCCATCTGGTTGGGTGAAGGTAGGTGAAAAGGTCAGAGATGAAGTGGTGGGAATACAGAGTAGGTTTGGAAGACAAATGATGAAGTGATAAATGTAGATCCTTGCTGGGAAGGATGGCTGCAGGCAGGGATATATAGCAAATGAATCTCCAGTGTTCAGTGAAAAACATAACAGAAGTACTCAATACAGTAAATGACTATGTCCATGATGAACTGCTAAGTGTGCATGGTGTCACAGGATGGAAAATAAAAAGCACACACACTGAAATTTTGAAAAAAGAGGTGTTAGGCAAAGACCTACAGTTGGGAAGTTTTATTACATAGTGAAAAGTAGCTTTTTTAAAAATGTTTTTTGGGTTTTTTTAATAGAAAAAGATACGTTACAGCAAAGTTGTGTCTGCATAGAATTTAATTGCAGAATGGGCATTGTTTTTCTTTAATTCTCTTGAGGGGTTATTAGTTGGGGGTTTTTTTAAACTATTTTTGCTATTTTTAAACTAGTTTTGCTAACTGTTGAGGTAGCATAAATTTCTTTTCAATAAACAGGGGACTGAGCAGGGCTGACCAACATTACTGTAAGTAGGTTTAATCTCTCTCTTTTGAAGATTTCTTCAGGTTGTCAGCCTAAATGAAAAACAGATGGTCCTAAGGCTTTGTTCTTTAGTGCCAGGACTGATGTTGGTAAACAATTGGAGATTTTCAGGCCAACTTGCAAGGCCAGGTCGCCAGCACTTCTCAGCTGGCACAAGGAGCGAACAGCCATTGGTGCTGGAATGACCCGCAGCAGCTGTGGATCTGAGTGCTGGTGTGATCCAGGTGATAGTGCCCATCAACATGTTATGTTTAGAGTATGCAGTTTGTTCATTTGCTAGTAACTCTGCACCATTGAACATGTAAGTTTGTCATAACAGAAGATATTCTGAGCAGGTTGGGCTCGCAGCTGCTGTGAGCTATCTAGTGCTGATTCCTGCCCAGCCACACGCATTGTTGGCAGCCAAAGGCTGTTCTTTGTACAGGGAAAACTAATGCAACTTTCTAGTGAAATCACATCAGGTATTTATCAGAATTGTGAAGCTGCAAGCTTGATTCCTTTTTTATTTGTGTTTCTGGTGGTTGAGTGTCTTGGTGCAAAGACCTTAAAAGGGTAAAGCAATCATAAACTGTGTTTGCGTGTTACTTCCTTTGCAAACCATCAGCAGATCTGATACAGGAGGGTGTTGTGTGGAGGAACACTTCAGGGTGAAACAGCTGCCAGAATCTTGGGTTAGATCTTTATTCAGTCATGAAACAAATCATGGTTAAATTAAAAGCGATTCTTTACACTGTCAGCTTTTAATTTTTGTTATGGAGAGGATGTATCAGATGTAAAGTAATGACAATAAAATCTATTTTTCAAAGTTATCTTTTTAAAAAAGTTTCTGGCTTTAAACAGGCTTATGGCAGAACTTTTCAATATTCAAAGCATATGTAATATGAAAATAAATTTATTGCTGACAATATTTCACTGCACTATTTCAGGTTTTGAGCATTTACTGTACTAAATTGTACACTGTCAACTTGTAGTATAAATACAACCAATGTGCCAGCTGGACAATTTTGCTGTGACCATCCCTGAGGGGACATATGTAAGTCTTGGTGATACAGAAGTAATGGGACGTTGTTAATTACAGTTTGTATTCTGGTAATACTGTTAGAACGTAACTTGGGGAGGGATTTGGTTTGGCTTTTTGACAACAAATGCTGTTTGGGGGAAGGGAAGGATTTAAATGTATATTTTAATTACAGAAAAATATGGGTGGCTATCCAAATAAACTTGTTTCCTAATACATACATCCATGTATATGCTAGTTCTTTAACTATTTTATTTACTTTTTTCATTTTTTTATATGACATGTGTGAACATTTGTTTTTAATTTTCAGTACCTTGCAATAGATTGTATCAGAGGCAATCAGATCAAACTGTTGTATCCTGGGTTTGATTCAGTTTTCGGTTTTTTTGGGTTTTTTTAATTATTTCTTTGACCTTGTACATGAAAAAAATACAAATGAACTTGAAAGATTTTGGATGCATATTGGTTTTTTAAAATAATTTCTTTGGTGGACGGGGTGGGTTTGAGGGTTTTAGTATGGGCTTCCCAGGGAAGTGTAAAACACTGCTTGGAATAAAGGTGCAGACATACTATTCTGTGAAAAAGGCACACATTTTGAATTAAAATATTCAGTTTTATATTGTATATTCAAGTATTCATATATGTATATACATATTCAATATGTATATTCAATTCAATATACATTTGAATTAAAATATGGGGGCAAAGACCCCATCCATATCAGTGTAATGGAAGAAGTCAGCCTTCCCACCCTCTGACAGCTGGAATGGCTCCAGGGTTTGACGTTGTTTGCCTTGCAGCTGGTTACACTATAATGTAGAATCCATGAAGAGGGAGCTAAAGTCGAACTGGAGACAGGTGATGAACATTAAAGACTGGAATGATGTGGGACAACATCCCTTGTCCTGGGCTGAGCAAATTTTTTCTCAACATTGTATATGTTACTTCCCTCCTTTAGAGATAAACCTTTTGCAAAGATTCTCCAGTTAATGCATCATTCCCTGAAAGGTGACACTGTCCTGTGGTTAGTGTATCATTTTTCTGCAGTCTATTTATTGAAGACAATCAAAAAAGTGAACTAACTTTATATAGTTCAGCTGTGCAGGGAATGAACCAGTTTTGTCCCGCTGAAGTGCATGGGCTCAAAATCACATGTGCACACTCTGCATGTTGTAATCTGAGTTGTTAATACCCAGTGTGTTCTCAGCTGAAACACTGCCATGTAATGTCGAAGTTGCCATGCTCTGAGCACCCTGGTCACCCAGTCACCCAGCAGCCAATTTTTATGGGTGAATTATGAAGCTTCAGCCAGCATGGACATTTCTGAGATTTAACAAAGAATACTAATATCCTTTCTTTTGGCTGCTATGATTTTTACTTCTGTATTAGTGTATGTTGATATTTGTACACACTATAACAGAGTGTGGTCTTTAAGTTGGTCAGGGTTCCTGAGGTCTGTTAACACTTTCAGTTAATCCCTGTTTGTGGTTTCTTTCTTACCATCATCTTTCTGTCACTTCCTAGCACTGCACTCTCTTTATCTGTGACTTCTTTCCCAGAATTACCACTGACCTTTTACATCATTCTCTGTTATGAGGATGTATGATTAGTCCCTCTCCTTGATTTTACTGGATCTCCAGTTACTGCAGAATTGACACTGCAGATGTGTGATTCCCTTGAAATTAAGAGCTAGGGAAGAGCCTCAGATGTTAGCCTTTACTGAATAGATTTGGGAACACTGTTGTTGGCACTTTGAAGTGTGAGTTCTGCTGAGCTGTTGGTTCTGGATCATTTACCCTTTTTCAATACACCTAAACGCCAAGGTGTGAATGCAGGATCTCAAGATGAAACGTGTGCACCTTGCATCCGTATCTACTATATATTAGCTTGTGTTAGAAAGCTATCATGTAGTTGTGTGGCTCTTAGAAGCCGTAGCTCATTGATTTTGGTTTTAGGAATTATAGGCTGGTGCCTGATATTTCTTGACCCATCTCCTACAAAGATTTATGTACTCTGTTTATTGATATATCAAAGCTGTACACTATGCAGCTACCCATCCCTTTGTTGAACACTGATGAGAAACATTTCATGTTCCCAAAGGCTTCATATAAATCAAACAAGACAAATGCGAGATGAGATGCAGGACAGCTGCTCACCACAGATGAAAGAATAGATGTGAGATGGTTGCACAGTGTGTGTTGAAATAAAGGGTACTCTCAAATTCCTGGGCAATGCAGTAGAACAGGTGGGACAGACAGCTGTTTCTGAAGAGTTTTTTTTTACAATTTATCATCTTGCACAGTGTAATTCTCAGTACCTATATCAAACTGTTTAACATTTCTGCATCTTGCTCAAGAGCTTTCAGTGCTTTTAAGTACTTCTAAGTTCTTCAGATATGCCTGGTGTAAATACATGGTACATGAAATACATTTTCTGAAAGCACAGGTCACAGAATCATTATTTCATGAGGAAAATTTTAGGGAACAGATAGGGCAGATATCGAGAAGCATTGAGACATCCAGCCTGGCAAGCTGGTTTGTGAAAATTTGTTTCAGAATTTTTTTAAAGAAGCGTATTAGTTGATTTGAATCCCTTAAATGTCTCCAATCCCTCCTATTTTCAACTTGATTCCTTTGGGAAGTAGTTTTTTTCTTTTAAAGTTTCAAAATTTCGTTATAAAAGGTATTTTTGCCTTTGAGCTATCTTTTTATTGTCTTTCCTATCTCTTTCATAGCACTGTGCCAAATACAGCTAAATTGAACTTCTGCAAAAAGATTAATAAACAGCATTTGCGTTTATGTATAGATTGGAAGCTTTGAGGAGTTACAAGCTACCTAACTGACCTGAATAGAAATTGTAACCCAAGACCATATTTTGCCTGAGAATACCCTCTTGTTTTACAAAAACAAATACAAATGTGAGAGTTGTATTTCACTTATTTTATTCCATGATGAGGGATTTTAGGAAAGCTGGAAAGGGAGTCAGGGCTTCATGACATTGGTGGGAGGAAGAGCCCTTCATTCTCATCTTCTTAGCCAGAGCCAGTGCGTCTGATGGCTGCTTTGTGGAGCGGCTGCAGAAGGGATCCTCTCAACGTGAGGTGAGTTGTCTGTAATATTCCTATTCTTTAGACAGTTCCATCTCCCTGGAAGAATAAAAACATGGAGGTAATTTCCTGGCTCCTATTGCTGTGACTTTCAAAGGGTTTTATTATTTCCTAATGGCAACAGTGTAGGGTTTTGGCAGTATGTTAGAAAACACAATCATGGACCTGAAGGAAGGCTAGCTTAATTTTTCAGACTGTCAGCTAGACGTGCATATCTAACTCATCAGTACACAAAATAACAAAGGAGAATCCTCAGTTGCTCACCCCACAACATCCGCAGCATTTGCAGTCCCCACAGAGGGTTCCAAACAGGCCATTGACCACCTGAATGCCACAGAGCACTCCCTGGATCCCACTCATGACCAGCAGCAAGGAAAAGAGTGTCAGGTGCCATGGGACAATCTTTTCAGGTAAATTACACAGGTTCCACAATGTGTGGTCAGTAAGGTAATTCCTACAGGAGAACAAAATAATTAGGAAGAAGACTACATTAACTCACAAAGGAGGGTCTCTCTCACCACTGAGAGGTTATCACTGCTGTGCTGTGGCCAAGGTTCTGTTCACTTCAGTAAGAATTTCCATTGTCACCCTGGTGCTACTTATCTAGAACATGATTTCACTTAGTTTCTAGCTAAATTGAAGCAAGTGATTTGAAAAAAACAAGACATCAGAAGGGAACAATTGGAGGCAAGTATATGTTTGATATAATTGAACCATTTTCAGTGTTTTGGGAGGAAAAGATCTTAGCCAAGTGTGTGCCAAATGGGTTTTATCTGTTCCAGTGTTTTGTCAGGGGCATTTTTGGGGGGGGGGCGGGGGGGTGGTCATGGCATGCAATCCAGTACCTCAAGTACAGTTGGGAACAAGGAAGTACATTGTAATAAAATCAAAACAACTGAATTATCAAAACAAATCATGAAATGATACAAGTCACCTCTTGCCCACTGAGCTGAAAAAACCGGCTTTTGCTGTTTTAGATGCCTCATCTAAAGTAAAGGTATTTTCCATAATTTTTACCTTCACATTTTGATTTAATGGTAAACTGCTTAACCACTGGCTATATTTCCTCTGCTTGTTCTTAATGCTGACTTTGTGTTCTTGTCAAGTGATTTCTGGACTGCAACCAAAACTATGTTTGAAACAGAGCATATTTCCAAAGACTTTGAGAATGAGACCAAGGGAGTTGGTTTCCAGCCCTCAGTGGCCCATGAACAAATAATCCTCTACTTGTATACTTCTTGTTTTCTTCCTTTTTTTTATTTTTCTTTTCAACCTGAAGTATATTTTTTGGTGTATTATGCAAGAAATGCTGCCAGGTCACTCTTGACTAAGACAGACTGCATTAAAGGTTCTGAGGGGATGAAAAGTTTACTGCAGCCCTTGCCATTCTGTTCTGACCACACCTGCTCTCCTCAGTAGCACATTGTGCCCTGTTGTTTGTTGAACTTGTCCTGACTTTGGTCTGAACAGTTGAATTGCAGGGGGCCAAGTGATAAGTATACATGACAGCGAACATGTTTGATTTGCAGAGCATGAGGAAAAAGCAGCTTCCAAATGCCATAGCCAAAATAAAATTCTACATAGATTATATTTATAATTATTATATATATTATATTATTATTACTAATTATTTGAATACCATCAAATTTCAATATAATCATAGAATCGCAGAATGATTTGGGTTGGAAGGGACCTGAAAGATCATCTCATTCCAATCGCTCTGCCATGGTCAGGGACCCCTTCCACTATTTCCAGGTTGCTCCAAGCCCCATCCAACCTAGCCTCAAATGCTTCCAGGGATGGGGCATCCACAACTTCTTTGGGCAGCCTGTGCCAGTGCCTTACCTCCCTTACAGGGAAGAATTTATTCCTAATATTTGATCTAAACCTGCTCTTAGTTTGAAGCCATTATCTTGTCCTGTCAGTGCATACTCTTACAAAAAGTCCCTCTCCATCTTTCTTGTAGGCTTCCATCAGTTACTGGAAAGCCACAATCATGTCACCCTGAAGCTTTTCTTCTCCAGGCTGAACAATCCCAATTCTCACAGCTTTTCCACACAGAAGAGGTGCTCCATCCCTGTGATCATCTTGGTGGCCTCCTCCATCTGTGTCATTAACAAAGATATTAAATAACACCAGTCCCACTAGGGATCCCTGAGGGACACCTCTTGTCACTGATGTCCATAAGGATCCTGAACCACTGACCACCCTCTGGATGCGACCATCTAACCACTTTCTCCTCCATCTAACAGTTCACCCATCANTCTCCATCTTTCTTGTAGGCTTCCATCAGTTACTGGAAAGCCACAATCATGTCACCCTGAAGCTTTTCTTCTCCAGGCTGAACAATCCCAATTCTCACAGCTTTTCCACACAGAAGAGGTGCTCCATCCCTGTGATCATCTTGGTGGCCTCCTCCATCTGTGTCATTAACAAAGATATTAAATAACACCAGTCCCACTAGGGATCCCTGAGGGACACCTCTTGTCACTGATGTCCATAAGGATCCTGAACCACTGACCACCCTCTGGATGCGACCATCTAACCACTTTCTCCTCCATCTAACAGTTCACCCATCAAAATCCATCTCTTTCCAATTTAGAGAGCAGGATGTTGTGGGGGATTGTGTCCAGATAAATGACTTCTGCAGTCCTTCCATTATCCACCGATGGAGTCACCCCATCATAGAAGGCCGCTGGGTTGTCAGGCAGGGCTTGCCCTTGGTGAGGCCATGCTGGTTGTCCCAAATCACTTCCTTGTCCTCCATGTGCATCAGCAGACCTTCTAGGAGGAACTGTTCCATGATCTTCCCAGGCACAGAGGTGAGCCTGACAGGTCAATGGTTCCTGGGGTCCTTCTTTCTACCCATTTTAAAGACGGGTGTATTGTTTCCTTTTTTTCCAGCCACCTGGGGCTCTACCTGACTGCCAGGACTTTTCAGATATGGAGAGTGGCTTGGCAATTACATCAGCCAATTCCTTCAGGACTCTGAGATGTGTCTCAATGTGTTGTTGCTATTTATCTAAGTGGAATTTTTCCCCATATGTTGCTTATCATTCCAAGAATAACCTAGGAGGAGGCTGTGCATTTCTCTTTATTGGCCCCTTTGCCATTCAGTAGTTTTGATTGTACTTGCTATTCTTTACATCTGTGCTCTTGAACCTTATGAAGTGTTGCTGTGTGCTGCAGGCACTTCTAAAAGCTTCTGTAATTTAGAGAAACAGTATAATGCCCATTTTTATACAATGGATTTGGAACTTGATTCATATCACAAACTTAAAACATGTATAGTTTTTTTCCTGATTGCCTTGTCTTACCCATCCTGGAAAGGGTAGTTCCACTCTTTTCCAGTGTTACATTTAGGGCCTTTGTTTAGGGCTACTGCTGACAAAATAAAGCAATATCCAGCTCCCAGAACTCCAATGGCAGCAAATATTATAGAAGAAAACATCTGATGAAGAGAAAAATAATGTTATTTTGGTTCTCATTCAAACAGTTAAATGCACCCTTAATGTCAGTGTACGTTCCCTAAATTCAGCTGTTAATAGTCAAATAGTCAACAGCTAAAGCATATTCGTTTTCATTGCATGGTAGATGTGTAATGCATACCTGTATTGGTATTTTAAAGCTTTACCAGCATTGGCCCTGTGTGCCTGAGGAGGAGAAGGCAGACACTGGCAGCAGATGGCACTGCTCCCCTCTGGGGCCTCCTGTTCAAGGGCTCCTGTTCCCCTGCAGCCAGATGTTTTTCTCAGGAGACTGCAAGCAAGACTGAAGTCTTGGATTCCTCAAGGCATTTTTAAAAAATCTACAGTATCCTTTACAAGTTAGCTTTGGTATCTTGGTTATATTTGGACCAAATATAGTTTTCCTTCCCAAGTCTCCCTTTAGGTTTCATATTATACTTTATTTCATCAGAGGTACTTATCAGTGTAAGCTCTAGTAGTGCAATCAGAATGGATGGGAAAGTTATTTTTCTGGCTTTCTATTACAGAATTTTCATATATACTAATATGTAAGTAAATCACACAAGAACTAATGCCCTGCTTGAATTCTGAAACACTTGTAGCCGATACAGTTTGTAGGTAGAGGTAGTGTCCTTTATTGAATTAAAGGGATACAGGTGAAAGAAAAAAAAAACATACTTTCAGGTCACAGAATCATTTAGGTTGGAAACAACCTCTAATATCATCAAGTCTAATGTGAGTTTTTATTTGGACCTCATCACAAGACTCTTGCCTTGAGTGCTGGCATGCATTTTTATGTTGATATATCTGATAGGGCTGACTTTAAAATTATGCTTTTGTAATAGACGTCATAATAATGGATTTCAGCTAACATACAAGACCAAATTTGGTTCTTAGTCATGCTGATGGTGATAAGGCCAGTAGGACTCTTGTAGTACAGTGTACTTGGTACACTTGACTGTATTAATATTCCCAGTCAGCTGCACTCTAACACGGTTGCCAGCAAAGAAGGCAGGTTGCTTTGCAGGCAGCACCACACTCAGGCAGCTTGGCTCGCACTCAGCCAGCGCTCACAGTGGACACTGTGTGTGACCATGCCCCTGGTCACCACATGGCTGAGTGGTAGCAAAACCGCAGTGTTTGGCTACTTGTGGGGTGATATGTGCTCTGCAAAGCTTAACTAGTTTCTCCTCACTACTTGCAGACAATGGATCGTGCAGTGTTATACAGAAAAATAGGTAGCTCCATTTCCTTGTTCTCAGAGTTCCACCTGTTTTGTTGGCATTGCCTGAAGACAGCATCAAAGACAGAATTTAGGGAAGGCTCTTTGGTCAACCTCAAAGTCATGAATCTTTTCTTATNTTTTTTTTTTTTTTTTGTCAGTTAAAAATCTGTCCCTTTGTTTAAAAAGTGTAATGATCTACTTGATCCAAAGAAATTATTTTGAAAGGACATATTTTCCTACTAGAAATATACTTTTTTTCCTATTTAATTTTTAAACTAAAATGCTTGAGATGTTTAATAGTGTCTGAAAGTATCCTTTGGAAACTTTCCTAGTGTGAAAGGAAGCTAAAAATTCAAAGTGGAGCCTGGTCCAAACTGCTTTAAGTAGGAGGTTGGATTAGGTGACCTCCCGAGGTCTATTCCTTCCTGAAATTTCACGTGAATCTAATGAGATTCAGCTCATTTTGAGGGTCTGCAGTGAGTTGGAAATGTAGTGTCTGACTGCCAGGGTAATTTTAAAAGCTGCCAACAAAAAATGGCTAAAGAGAGAACTGTTGTACTCTGCAAAACAAAGTGGAGATCTTTCAGCAATTAAGTTTTAATTGTGATGGTAACTATAAGTATTTTGTGCTAGCAAAAACCAATGATGCCATACCATTGTGGTAGCTGTGGTAAAACATCAGAGGCATAATATAATTTTTACAGTCTGCTGTTTCCACTTCCCAGCACTCAAACAAATGTCAGGGCTGTGTGTCCCACACCCGAGACAGCATCTGTCTAGACTCCCAATGACTGTGAGAGGAAGATACATATATCAGTAACAATTTAGCTTTTGCTTTTTTTGCTGGGTTTCCTTTCACTTACCGCAAACCTCTTTCCACAGCTCCGATTACCACCACATCCACAGCAATCATTATTCTGAAGGCCCAAAAATACCAAGGCAGGGAAGATCATCTACAAATAACAGAAATACAGTTTGAATTGGGATGAATTCAAGTTACATCTTCTTTTAAATATAGTAACTCTATGGAGTTGGTTTTTTTCTTATCATTAGGTTAAGTTACTTATTGCCAAACTTATAACTTATTTGCTTATCAAAGAGGAATTTGCAGTCCTGAGAAAATTTAACAATGCAAGTCATGGCTGGGGGTGGAGGGAAGGTAGGAATGTCTGAATTTAGATACTTACCAATACACCCGATCCCAAGATCCCTCCAAAGTACCAAACCTCATCTGTAATGTGTGCATTTTCTTCAGCCACTTTTCCTCCAGGGAAAAACAACAAAATGTTTGCAAGGGTGCAGAGTACAGCCAGGGGGATGAGAGTACTTCCCAGGCACTTGGCACAGCCTCCCGTGCACATGCTTCTTTAAAGGAATTGCAAACACAAATGAAGACAAAATAAAATCTCTCAGATGTTCTCAGAACTACTTTTTAAAAAGAAGCTTCTCGGTGTAGTTTGCAAAATTTCTGTTGTGCCGTTAGAGGAGCTGAGCCTGTAAAATGCTCCTGTCGGTGTTCCTGAATTCAATCCAAAATGCACCGTGCTGGTTTTTTATATGTCCTTGCAGCTGTGATGTCAATTTTCTGAACGTCCGTAAATGAAATTACATTCAGGGCAGCCTCTCATTTTACTATGACAACCCACAAACTCTGTTAATATTTTACTGATGTGGCTGAGACACTTCATAATCTGGGCTCAGGTCATGAGTAGATATCTGTCTTAGTTCTGGGTCATCATTTTTACAACACATGATCTTTCTTCATACTAAAAAACACTTCTTGTGCAAGGACCGACATAAAAACGTATAATGAGTCAGCTGATATTAGTAACATATTCATAGTCCAAGTTTTTACATGTCATCAGACAGTTCTGTAATTGAAATAGTAGAGAAACTAGCTGATACAAAGATGAGCTGTTATAGACCAATAAAGATACAGATCCACAAACCCAAGAAAGTTCTTGGGCTGCAGCAGGATGAGAAACATTTATTGATGTTAGGCAGTTGGACTGTGCCTCAGGGCATGTGTTTCTTCCCTGGTTTTGGGATTAAAAGGTTGATTTTATATTTATTTTGTGATTTCATACTCTGCATGATCAAGACTGTTTCCAGAAAGGACTGAATTAGAAATGCTCTAACACTTAAATAGCTCTCTTCACCAAACATTAAGTTATGTGATGAAGATGAATCAAAACCTGACAGTATTTTCTGTAGATTGTATTTTGAAATTATGGCATCTGCCACGTTTTAGGGTAACTCACACTTTTTTTTCCTTTCACAGGAGAATATTTCATATCACATAAGCTTATTCAATAAAGGATGGCAAGAAATGATTGTCACTACTGCCAATCATATGCATTCTATAATATATTATGAAGACTGGAGAATGGTTTCTCTGTGAGGACTGGTCCTAGAAATTCCAGTGTCTGTAGTGCTGAGCAGACTCATGACATCTGAGGAAACGACAGGTTCTTGGTATGAAGCACAGATCTAGCAGAACAGCCTGGACAGTGACAGTTGTTTGTTCCTGGTGGACTGGAAGATCCCCATTAATCTCAGTGCATTCCACGCTGTTGGCACAGGAGCCTGCAGCCGATGATTTGCCAAATAGTTTCTGGAAGTTGTGCTGGTCTTGTTTTTCATGTGTCATCATGATTCCCCTCTTAGTGTTTTTGCCTGAAGTAGATGAGGCTGTGAACAACACATGCTGTTTGGTATAGTTTGGAAAGCATTGGCCCTTTGCAGCCCACACTGCTCAGCTAGAGAAGCTGTCTCTGCCGGGCACTTGGAGCTGCCCATGTGCTGCCAGCCATGTGCTTTGCTGGCGTTGTGTCTGCCCTGGATGCAGGACCTGCCTGTCCTCTGCTCAGAGTAGACAATGCCCAAGGTGTTGCCACTGGTTTGTCGGTTGGTCCCTGGAGGAGAGAGGAGCCTCTGGTCCCATCTCTGTAATAGCAACATGCATATGGCCCCTGAGGGTAGCATTTGGAAAGGCACATGCTCATGAATTTAACTTTTCATCTCAAGGACAGCTATTATGCAATCGAAGAGCAGGCAGAGAAAAAAAGTCCTGAGAGCACAGCCTACGTTTAGTATTCAGTAGGATGTCAGCTGGGCCAGTGTAAGCAGTTTTCATGGCTTTCAACAGCCAGCTATTGATTCTGTGGCAAAGATTCAGAACCTGAAAACTCTCCATACGTCACTTGATACATTAAACAGGATTTCACAACATTCCCATTTGGTAGATAGCATCTGTAATTTGGTTCCTACTTAGAGTGGCTCAGTAACAGGCACAGGGAAAATGTTTGCTGTAGCTGGAATATAAGTCTTAGTTGGCTTTCTTCCCCTTCTCTATCTGACTAGAATGTGGCGCTTTTTTGCAGTTGTGAATCCTGGCTTGCAGTAAAGGGGGAAAGTTTTAAGTTGTATTGCATCCAGCACCCTGCCATCCTGATTCACAGCAAGTGGCTCAAAGGCAGGTGCTTCCACCATGTTCTTGCCAGGTGGTCTCAGGACTCCTGTACTTTCCCTTCCTCCACTCACTAACATTGCCAGTGCCACTGAAGTCTAGCCAGACCCCCCTGTTCAACTATACTCATTTATTCATGAAGTTTTTAAACTATTGCCAGCTTTTATGTGAGGGCTTAAGCTACTCTTTATTTTCAGCAGGGAAGTGGCATCCAGTCTGAGCTGGAAAGCACCACCCAGATTGAGTCATGTATTTTCCCCAGGGAAAAACTGAGTAGCTTGCACACTCTGCTCCTCTGAAAGAGGCTCTTCCCTTCCATTCCAGCATATCTTTTCCAGCTCTGTCCATCGATCTGGGAGGAGTGACCCATTGTCAAACATTAGCCACAACTCTTGTCCTGGAATAAATGCTTCATCCTGGAGACTCTGAGGGCTGGTAACTGGGGTGGAGCCAATCTTTGAATGTTGTGTCATCCCGTCCTCTTGAACAACATTTTTCTAGCAACTGTGGTATCATAATGGAAGGCACTCCTTTCCGGTGTGCTTTGGGAAGGTGTTTCCTTCCCTCCTCATCTCCTGAGTCATACAAAGTCCATACTGTGCAGAGAAAGGTGAAATGACGTATTTTCCTGTGGAAAATTATAGGAATATCAGGCCACTCAGTTTTGGTAATTTCAGCAGTGTGAGCAGTGATGATACCTTACAAATTTTGTATTTTGATGTATCTAGTAATTTGGAATTGTAGATAGGTTTGTCTTGATCATTTTTTTTGTGTCAGTTACTGAACTCATTAGACAGTTATGGCCTGATGTCATGAGTTCTTCCTCTTGTGGTTTTTGTCACTTCTTCCATATTCTAAATGTAGTTTGGGTATCTGGAGCTTGATAAGCTTGTGACAAGTACTGACCCTCCCTTAAATTGAGCCAAGAGGGAGGGGGATGGTACAAATTTATAGGTAGGATAGGATTTACAGTAACCTAGTTGGAAACAGGTCTGTTCAAGCCTCTGCTGTTGCTAGTAAACTTGTGTGTATGCATATATATATATAAATTTATAAAATATATATGGTGACACAATGATACAGAAGGATGTTCCTGCATGAAATCACTCTTAACACACGTAACACGATGTGGTAGTTCCTTTGTATTGTGCAGTTCCACTGAGGGCTAGAGAGAGGCCAATAAACTGCACCACGCTCCTTTCTTTGAAGAAAGTGCAAAGGAGAATGAGCTGAAAAATGTCTCCCTTCATTGTGACCCAAATTTTCATTGCAGTGAAGGATCACATTAGTACAAGCTGTCCTTTGGAGAACTCCAAAAACCCTCCAGCTCTGACAGATGTGTAGTAAAGGGGCACATCCAGTGGGATGTACTGAGGGGACAGACCCTGCTCCTCTTGCCCGAGATTCAGCCACTCCTTCCCTGTGAAATGCATGGATATGTTATGTATGTCAGTGAGAAGCTGAAAGAGTGGGGCTATGTATGTACAAAAGTAAAAGCCATCATTACACCCATATACACAGCTTTGGCATGGGAGAAATTAATTCCCTTTCTTATTCCTACACTCCTCTGTCAGACCTGGGGGCTGGCTGTGTGTGAGGCACCTGAGAGCAGAGAGGGGAAGATGCCTGAGGAAAAGCTAGGTGTCGTGGGCTTCCTCACAACAGGTTTTCCTGTCCCAGCTGCAGCTGCTGGACTCTCCCAAGCTCTGAGGACAGACTGTTGATGTACACAGCATTTCCCTCATATCTTTTTGACCTTTGTCAAAGCTCAGATAAGAGCTTATGGCAAATGTAGCTTGGATTGGGTGGTGTCCTCAGTGACAAATGGACATCACATCACCATGAATACAAAAAAGCCAAGTATGCTGATGAGGAGTGTTTAGGAGAAGAGGGCTGGAAGGCACACTAAAACTACTGTATTCAATTGTACTGTACTGTAACTCGACTTCATACTTCTTTGCTCTTTTATTGTTATGTAGTCATGTTCTGTTTTACATGTCTCTGTTTTACATGCCCCCACTGTCCGTTCACCAACTTTCCCACAAATGCCCTTTTCGACATGAAACGTCTTCTTGTAAGGGTTTTAATAATTCCATTCCTTCATTCTCCTCATGGTATACTGTAAACATGAGTCCAAAAGTAACTGTCAACCAGTAGCAAATAGGCATGTCGGCTCTAAGCAATCTCTGATGCTTCTCTAATTTATATTACTTTTAAGTAAGCAAAAATTACATAACTACATGTATGTAATACCTCTTTTTTCTACTGTTACATTTTTTGAGTCTTGCAATATTTATTTTTGTTAATTTGCACAAAAGGTGTGTTGTTATGTATTAATCAAATTGCTTTTTTTGGTAATCCGCAATGTCTATAGGAGAAAACAAAGGAATTTCAGTATTGCTGTGGACCATCTAAGCACCACTGAAGTACTTTTCGTAATGAGGACTAAAGTTCCACCTAAGGCATTTTCAAAAATGAGAGAACAAAGGGATTGTTTCCTTTAGGGTTACCTGTTATTTATTTCTCTGTGGGAGTGTGTGCTCTTTATTGTTTTGTTATGAGTTTTTGCCAAGTCATACAAATTATTATTTACAGCAGTTATGCAGCATTTGCAGTCACATATTCTTCCTGTCACTATGCATGCTGAAGTGCACAACTGTCAACTGGGTACAATCACCCTCTTGCTGATATAATTAGTTTTTCTTCTTCCTCTTGACTTTACAAAAGCAGTCAAACAAGCAGGAAATGCCTGGGAAACCATGCCAGTTGCTTGAAGTTCTAGAAACAGATCAATCTGCCCCCTGTTTTTACCAGATGCATTTATTCTTCCCTGCTTTGCCGGGAAGTGTCACAGGATGCTATCACTGCGCTTGGTTTTCTGTAACTTCCTTCTCAAAGTGACCATTTGTCACTGACTTATATGCCTCCAGAGCCCAGTGGTGTTCAGCCTGATTCAGTGTGTTTCTGAAGAGTGCAGCAATATACAGTGTGTCTCCATGTGTATTATACTCACAAAACTCCAGTGCTTTACATGCTTTGGTCTGCTTCTAGTGTCGTTTTCTAGCAGTCAGTGTACCTGATGTTTCACAAGAAAATTTCAGTTGTAAGTAACATTTGTACAAGGACTCTAAATCTTTGAAAATATGAGAAATTGAAATTGCTGTTGCTTGAGGGAAATCTTGGCTACAACTTGAAGAACATCATGTTCAGTGAGGGCAGATTTTAATCCTTGTATTGTTGGGTTTGATAGGCTTTTTATGTCTGTGTTTTGAAATTATCCTCTCTCTGTGTCTTTTGCAGCACCAAACATCTTTAAGTTTTGACATCACATGCCTAGACCTTCTTTGCTTTTAAAAGCACTCAGATTCTTACAGCATGTGACAGGGCAATTGGGCTGGTTTTTTTCTCTCCCTCTCTCATTTCAAGGGGTCTTACAGACAGCTTTACAGACAGGGTTTTACCAGCCTCTCTGTCCCAATACCTGATAGAACGCCAGGAGTGCTGCTGTGGCTGCTGTGGCTGTGGTTGCTGCCCTCCCTATCTCCAAACTGCCAATGCTGGTACAGGTGGAGATTGCTTCTGTCTTTACTGGGGTGCAAACATCAAGTGAATGCATAGCCTTAAAGGAATGTAGGTGCCAGAGATAAAGCCTGTGCATTCTTACCCCTTGCTAGATACCAGTGTAATTGAGATGAAAATCCTTCTGTGAATTCATTAACTCACCTTACCTAGGAACCTTATGTGGCTCCAAATGTTAAACAGGAATAATGCTGCAAACTTATATGGAGTTGCTTTGCTTTCACCCTGGAAGAGAATACTTGCCTCTCATCTTTTTAAACTTGGAGGAGATGGGAGTAGAGGAAAACCAGCTCTTTCTTTCTGCAGCTTGTTTGTGTTGCTGATGAACAACTTTACCCATATGCTGGTTCCTGTGGTAATGAGATGTGAGCTGCACATCCATCAAACCCAGTCTCTCTACCCAGTTTCATCCCTGCTGCTTTACTTCATATTCTCCACTTGTGTTGTCCAGCTGAATTGTTCACATGCTCCATGGAAATGACATGATTGTGGCCATTTGGCTCTTTTGCTTCTCTTACTTCTCCAGAATTCTGTAAGGGATATATCTGCCTTAAGGCTTGTTTAGGGAGGCAGAATGAAGAAAGGAAGGAAGGAAGGCTGTCTTTTCTGTGGAAGTAGAACTGTTTCCATTTTGGGTCAAATCTAAAAGACTGCTACAATTTTGAATGTTCTCAAATTTAAGGATTACTGTGGGTCATTCCAAGCTGTATGTCTCAGGTAGTTAGATGCAATTCTGTACAGCTTTTGATTGACAGTAAGAATGTTATATACACCATTCTCTTTAATCTATCTGGGGGGAGACTGGGATGCTTAATGCCTCATATTTATCTTACTTGTAACTACAAACATGCCTCCAGCTGGCTAGTCTACCTCCTGTGCTGATTTTACCTGGACAGTTGTTAAGAGTGGGGTCATAGTCCATGTTTACAATTTATTTCCTCTTCAGTTGTTTTCTCTGTTATCCTCGTGCTGTAGTTCTATTACAAAAAGAGATTTTTCAAGACTGAATAGTATTTTTTTTGTGCTGATCTCTGATAGCAAGAATCAAGAAATTCTAAAGAAAGCAGCTGTTTGGGTTTTTAGCTGTGGAATGCCTAGAACTCACAGCTGTGACTTTTCCTTTGTTTTTCCAAAATAAAGAAAACATTTAATTTTTAGTTAATACATTAAGAATCTAGTTGCATACCATGGTTCCTGCAAACTTCTGTGGGAAGCCTTGCTGGAGAAGAAATGAGGAATTGTCTTACCCAAATCCTTCTTCGTCCATAATTTAGATGCTATTATTTTGCCCAATATGCTCAAGTTGCTGGTGGTTTGACCTTGGAGTTCCTGTATTCCTGTTATCAGCAATAGACTCCACAGGCTTGTGGAGGGCAATGTGAGACTACATGTGTGTGGCCTTACCTGCACTGGATTTATTAGCTAGTCACTGTGATTGTGGAGATCAGAGGCTGAGCATTTGCCTTTGCACTGTTGTAGTAGTTCATTGATTTCTCAGTTAACAGATAAATTAAAAAACTGAGACAGATCATGTAATGTTAAGTCTAACTTCCAACAAATTTTGTGAAAGTTTGTGTTCTTTTTATGAACTGGTTGAAAATGTGTAAAAACTTGGGGGTTTTGTGAGTTGTACGCTGACAGCCCCACTATCCAAAAAAGAGCCCACAGACCAAGGACAAGACATGCTAATCCTGTTACCAGACCATTAGTGCTTTTTTTTAGCTTGGGTTTCTTAGTTAGAGTTTCGGAGGGAAGATGGGACAACATCTACACTTCTCCCAACCTCTTTGCCCCTTCAGTTCTTTCTGTGCTGTTGCAGCTTTGAGAAGCTTGCCCTGTCCCTGTGTCTGGAGAATCCACAGGAGTGGGGATGCATTTTTCACCTTGCTCCCTCACCCTCCACTTCATCACTTTGCAATCATGAAATCTACATTAGGTACAGTGACAAAGTGGTTGCTCTGTAAATAGGCATCCAGATGGTCTAAGGCAACTGTTTTGTATTAGACACTGTTGGTGCCTGGTGATTATGGATTAGTTGTTATCAAATTTGCCAGGCTAGGAGTAGAATTATACTGCTGGTTACAGTATCCACATTAAGCTTCAAATGAACCTTAGTAATGGAAATCTTGCCTCTGGGCATGCCCTGTCCCTTCTTACAGCATAATTCTTGTCATTGTCACTATGCAGTATCTTTTTAGACAGGGTTCTCTTGCTGAGTTGTTACCAAACAAAACGATATGCTAGCTCTCCCTTCATTTAATTAATTACACCTTCCTATTGTTCTTGCAGACAAAGTTTGCCCAGCTTGAAACTGAATTAGCTGTTACTCCCTCACTGAAAGCCCATATGTATTTTAGGTGTAGTATGTCGTACACAGAGTTGGAATGTGTTAACTATTTCACACGTGTCTTTTATTATACTATATAGTTTAAAGTTTCTTTTATTTTCTGAGATTTACATGGACCATTTCATTTTGTCAACATAGTGAAGACAGGCATGATATGTGTTTCCAAAAGAATTTGACAGTCTTGATTTCAGAAGTGAAAACAAACTTTAAACCTGTATTTTAAATCAGATCTTTTTGTTTCAAACCAAATAAAAAAACCCTTATTGTCAGGAACAAGTTATATTCAGTTTTATAGTTGGACCTTCACTTGTGTTCTCAAAGCTGACACAAATCCTGAATTCCTTTTCACCACTTCAGTTTAAACTCTACCATGAATTATAGAAAAGTGGTGCAAGACTGTCTGCTGATGCCTTTCTCCCTAAAGCAGGAAATATACAGAAGAGAAAAGCAGGTTTATTTTTCTTGCTGTATCATTGAAATAATACCAACTACAATTATTCAGAGGAAAAATTGCTTTACCCTAATACATTAATTTATGGGAGTCTTTCAGCAGCCTCTGTTAAAATGGTTTTATTTCCATGGCAGCTCTTTCTGCTTCATGGACAACTTTGTGTCAGTAAGGCTGAACTGAGTGGAAGATAGGCCTTTCTGGGCAATTGTAAGTGGGCAACTACAATAAATTTCCATATCATGAACAGGTTGTTGTGTAGGGAACATAATGTTACAGGTTGCTGAGAACCAAATGTCAGCTGAAATAAACAAGTAATTGAGAGTGAGCCTGTTGATAATGCAGGTTCATCCAGGCTAAAAGCACATACAGGATCTGAGCTGCAGGAAACAGTGCAATGCCCTTCTTTTTCTCTTTCTTTCTTTCTTTCTTTCTTTCTTTCTTTCTTTCTTTCTTTCTTTCTTTCTTTCTTTCTTTCTTTCTTTCTTTCTTTCTTTCTTTCTTTCTTTCTTTCTTTCTTTCTTTCATTTTTATTGTGTTTAGGAGTGGGATAGAGCCAGGTAACTATTCATCTATTCTGTAAAAAACCTTCTTGCTTCTGTTTCTATTTCAAATTTGATGTTGGCTACCATGCAGTTGGAAAACCCGGAGAGACATTTACCAGAATGCAGTTTATTTTGGAGATATATCATGGATAAGTTAGTGGTTTATTTCATTTTCTGAAGGCATGAAAGTAATCCAGTTTGAATGCAAAACACTGGGTTTTGTGAAACTGTAAGAACTGCAAGCTCAGGGTTGGTTAAAATTTTTTTCTTTTCATTTTTTTCAAGCAGCAAAATAAAATTCAGATCTTTTTCACATACATCTTTTCTTACAAACCTGTAATGTAATGTGGTTTACAACATTTTGTGTGTTTAGTCTTGATTTATTAAACTTTTTTTTTTTTTTTTTGGTAAATGGTTAAAACTGTGGTCAGAGTTGACTCACCCTGAGTAGATTAGTTATCACTTGTGTTAATATTTAATGGTACAGTACCAGGCTGTACTCTGTTCCTTTCAGAACACTCCTATATTGTTTTGACAGATAATGCATCTCCTGCATTAATACCAGGGATCTGGGATGAAGTGTGCTGAGTGGCCTCAAAGGCCCAGTGCTTCTGCTGTGTTTATCTTTGTGTAAGGGCTGCCATGGATCCTAACAGTGCAAGCATTCAGATTCCAAGAGCCTAATTCTGGTCTGAGTGATTAGCAAAAAATTAGAAATAAATTGGATTTTTTTTTAAAATAGAGATCATTCCAGTTAGTTATCTGTATCTCATTGTGAAAAATATGCTGAGCCTTTTGAAGATGGCCTGAGGACAAGGGACTCAGAGTTCATGTTTCCTGTTTTTCCTGTCTGTCCCTTAAGCTGTCTTTTCTACCATCTCCTTTTGTCACCAATGCCAGAGATCAGTTGCACCCCTGAGATGTGCTGCCTTCTCCTGCCACTTCCCCCTGGCCATGGCTCTGCCTCCTCAGCTGTCTCCTGGTCATCCCCCGTGTCCCCATGCTCTGCAAGGGGAATACTGCAGGTGCCTCTGTGCTGCAGAAACAGGGATCTGAAAAAATACCACGACAATATACACACTCATCCTCTCTGGCAATTAGTTAAGACTCTCCAAATTCTTCCCCTGCTCCCTTTGTTGTGTTTTTGGTACTTCATTAAAAGGACGGAAAGCTGGGCCTCCTTGTGGCTGGGAGCGCAGCCAGTGCCCACCTGAGCTTCCACCAGCACCGAGAGGAGCCAGCGTGGCGCTGGCTCCTTGGCAGCTCTGCCACTGCCCTTTGCAG
This sequence comes from Daphoenositta chrysoptera, assembly GCA_013397915.1. Lineage (NCBI taxonomy): Eukaryota > Metazoa > Chordata > Aves > Passeriformes > Daphoenositta > Daphoenositta chrysoptera. The sequence goes on along the minus strand of VZRO01000190.1, from coordinate 119,468 downwards.
ATGGGCTGATCTGGCTGAACACAAGTGGTTTGTTCACGGATTTGTAATTTTTGTAATTTCCACCACTAGGCTAGTTTTCATCCTCATTAGTTCTCTGATCCAGTCTAAGTAGAACCACAGGAATGCTAGGACCAATATTAGGGAAGAGTAAACAGCTGCAAGTAGAGAAGGGGACTGAATCTCCAGCAATAGTTTTCAGTTAGATCAGTTTCAGTCAAGGGTTTAATTGCGCCTTGAGACTATGAAGATAACTTTTGTAGTATTGGGCCTGTTGCTGCAGTGACATTAATAAAGAGTTAATAACATTGAAGTTTTATGGATGGCTATTTTCATGAAAACAGCTTTTTCCAATCATATTCACTTAGTCTCTGTGAGTTCAAGATAAAACAAGGCAGTGCTGGCTGCAGCTTGTTCTTTTCATGTGGTCTGAATCTGGCCTGATTTACAAGTCCCTGGTTAGATAAAGTGCAAATTGTTTTATTAAACTCTTTTTGAGGTGTCTCTCTGATTCAGTTTTCCCTCTTGGACTTCTAGAGGTCTGGGGTGATTTTAGGAATCAAGAATGGACTTATGTATGTGGTACTGAGGGTCTGTTTTGATAGTCCTTTTTTTTTGAAGTTCAACGTCAACATGTGTGATATTGCTGTATGTTTGTCAGCTTGTTGGTAGCTACATCTTACACCATTTAGAGGAGCTGGGAATAACACTACCTTTCTGGAGTGGAGACTAAAACTTATTTTTAATTAGTGAATATGTTTCAAAACCTCAATATACCTTACAGCCTGGTTGTAGCAAAGTAGGTTCTTTTAGATCATCACCAGTATGTGTCACAGTACCATGCCAGGTTGCACTTAAGTGGCCTGTCGGGATTCTCCTTGCCTCATCTGATGACTGTTACTGTATAATCTTGTGCAAGGGTTTCAGCTGTTGTCACACCCTTGCCTTTTTGAGTATTGTATACTCTTAAAATATACATATCAATACTAGCTCGAAACTACCTGACTTGCTACATGAATTGTCATCTTAATACAATGAGGTCTTTATTTTCAGCTTAATCTTTGTATTCTGCTGTTTTTACTGACTTACTAGTCTCTTTAATTACAGTGTAGAGCTCATCCTGTGAATTTGACAAGAGGTTTGAAATGTACTAAGCCTTTTTATATATTCTTTTGCATGGGATCAAATTGCCATTTCTCTGCATTCAAAAGCAGGAGAAGCTCTGGCTAAATAGCTGTTTCAGAGCCACATTTATGCTCACAGGTAGAACGAGTTGCTCCCAGGCACAGCAGATATGCACTTTGATTTTGTCAAAACTCCTGGTTCTTAATAGCAAGCTTTTCTTTTGTTTTTGTGTGTCTTTAAATGAAAGTTACCGAGGGATTTTTTTTTTCTATTTCTGATTTCTATTTGGCAACAGAGTAAATGACCTAAATTTCAAGATGCCAAAAATCACAATACACCAGTTGAAATCTATGTGGGGTTTGGTGTGTGAAATGCAACCAACTTTCATCATGAACAACAATGCAGCATGAACATATAAGTTGTATGTTTTTCCAGGAAACACACGTAGCCCTCATGCAGAGATCTTCCTCTGCAATTAGCGGTGTTAGCAACTTCTTGGTGCTTAGCCTACTCTGTGTTCCTTCACTGTTTCTGTACAGTCCCTGTGCTGTCCTGCTCACACAGGAACTTTCTGTTTCCTCTCCAAAAACACTGCCCTTCTTGCCTTATGCTCTTTGGGACAAGCTCAGGTGCTGGCTTTCTGTTTGAAGATTTGACTTGACAGATGGCAGATGTATCTGCTCTGACTTCTCCTTTGTGGAGCCTATGGAAATCACCGAGGAACTCCCATGCTTGTTCAGCCATGTTATGCTGGAAGCAGTCACTAGGAATGCACTGTGCTTTTTAGATTCAAATGATGTGAAATCTCCTGCTGGTCTTGATGGTCTGTACTGAGTGGTTATTTTCCCCTCATTCCACTTGAAAACAAGCGATCTTAATAGTGCTGGTAGATCATAGAAATGATGCCTCCTTACTGGTCATTCATTTAGGTCATATCTGCAATGATGTGGAGACAGGTGTTTTCAGAACTTTTGTTAGTCTTTAAAAGTAACAAATATGGGAGTTTTAAGACAAAGGCTTTTTAAAAAGTAATCTGTGTTTTCTTGACTGTTCCAATCATTTTCCCTGATAACAGGCATTTCTGCTACATGCATAGCAGGTGTTACAATGTAATAAGAATAATAGAAAAAACCCACAAAAAATAAAGACTAATATGTGTGGCTGCTGCCGGCCCAGGAATAACGACACAGAGTCCAGAGTTCAGGAGGAATGAAGCGATGTGTGTATTATCAATTTACAGAACAGTTTACATCTTTTAATTCGCTTGAAGCTTACATGAAGGTCAGGAGGCTATTGGACCTCTGATTAGCCACCTACCAAGTTCATTGGTTAATTCTAACTTAACACCTTTTTCAAAACATTTCCCTAAAAGAATGATAACAAAGGCACAGCTGTAAGAAGTTTACAAAACGGTAATATTGTTTTGAGTTACTTGCATGAGAAAGACAGAACTCTCAGAAAATGCTGCAGAGAGCTGAGGAAATTCTCTGCTGAAGCTTTCTCAGCGTCCACAAATATGTTTAGTTCTACATAATATTTTAGGGCATATGATACACAGAGTTTGTTCCCAGGTTATTTTTCAGCTGGAATGCTTCTACCCAAAAGGTGTAGATATGATTGAATGTCTAGGTATGCCTTGTAAGTACTATGCTTAGAAAAGCAGAGTTGCATTTTTTTTTTTTTTTTTTAATTAGGTATTTATTTTTGTTTAGATATTTGAGTTTTGCTTACTTATACTTCCTAATATTCCACATACTTCTGAAAACTTGTGCTGTTCTGTTTTATAGTGAGACTATACAATGATAGTTGGGTTGCAAAATGTGTAGGAAAAGGGAGGGCTTTTATTAGAAGTTATGAGTTGCATTTTCTCAGCAGGCAGGTCAGCATAGTGTGCACACCCACCTCTTAGATGCAGTATCCTGTAACACAGAGGGCAAGCATTCCATCTAATCCAGGGCTCGCAGGAAAAAGTTCTTAGTCATTCATTCAGTGGCACACCCATTGCCTATTAAGAGGTAATTTTAGAAAGAAGCAGAAGTCTATAGTATGGCTCACAGAGACCAGTTTGACACGCCTGGCTGCCTCCACACCCATGCTTGTACCCTTTACTCGAAGAAACTTTTTAATTACATCCATGGGAGTTGTGTCCAAGTTGAGCAACAGAGGACAGACTCTTAAACATAATGGGCTACCTGTTGGGGAAGTGAATTGACTGTTTTCAAAGCAGTAATATTCGTGTGCTGAGCAGTACTAAAGCCAAAACATCCAGATACATAGCATCTTTGAAAGCAGACATAAAACTTCACAAGATTTTTGTAGACTTAGCAAGATAATTTGGGTTAGTTTGATGTCAAGGTGATGTGTGCTGGAAGAGGAATGGGAAGTGCTTGATCTGTCTTGGCATGGTTTGTAGTGTGACCTGCAAAGGCACCTTGGAACTGACATTAATCTCCAGCGGGTGTGGGGACACCTGTGCCAGAGCCTTGCTGCAGGGAGAGGGAATTCCTTCCATTGGGGTGGATTTAGCTGGCTGCTTGAATATGTTGTTGGCCAGGAGGAGTGGCCAACAGATCCTGTCAAAGAAAAGAGGTGGATTTTGGAGACTGGGGCAAATCAGTGTGCAGAGGCACATTTTAAAAGTGGAGCAAACATCCCTGCTCTTGGAGTACAGATGTAGAAAAAGTTGGAGTGCCCAATTCTTAACAAAAAATCATTAAAATGCCTCCTTAACATGAGGGAAGTCACAGGTCTTCTTCAGCCTGAGGACTTACTAAACTACGTCTTCATGTCAAACACCTTATCAGTAGGCAGGTCATGCTGGCTGTGCTGCCTTCTTATGCACCATCCCAAGTAGCAAAAGGTTTTGAGGGGCACTCAATACAGCAGAGCAGCAGCAGCCCAGGGATCTGTGTCCTGGAGCTCAGGACTAGGGTAACAGTTTTCCCACAAAGTAAAAGTTCAGGTGTGAGTACATTTGGCAGGATTTACAGGACACCTTGCTTCTACTGACGTCCTCTTGCAAGCAAGCAGACTGGCACTCCAGGCTTTTTTCTTTGACAGGTCATTTAGAGATCATGTGCTGAAGGTAAAAAAAGGACTCTTCATAACTTTACATATTTCTCATAAACTGTTTTGAGAGTTACATGTAAACAAATTTCAAGTGCGTTATGAAAACCACCCCTCTGTAACTCATCTGCAAGTGAAATCTATTCTGTGTGAAGGAACAAGATTTCCCCTCATGTAGCAATAGTGACAGTATTGGAACTTTCTTACCTTGGATTGGGCAAATTGAGTTGCTGCTGCAGAACACTGTGATAATTCATAATGCTTATATCTTATTCCAAAAGATTGATTTAGAGAAGTGGGGAAACACTACCTTGCTTTCGGGAGTTTAAAAGTTTATAAAGAAATACATTCACTCTCTCTTGGTTTTAATATAAATCTCTAATAATGCTTTTTTTNNNNTTTTTTTTTTTTTTTGCTTAAAGCAGGAAGAAAAAGCTTTTTTTCCTCCCTGTAGTGTGTGAATGTTTGGGAAATGCCTCCAAGTGGAGAAAGAATCACAGCTTTGACTTTAAACATTTTGGAGAGTTCTAATGTTAAAGGTGTGTCTTTTATACCCAGTAAGAACTTTCAGAGGCACGTGTTTATTTTTCCAGTCTGATCAACTCTAAAAGAATGATTTAGACACAGAAGAATGAATCCATAAAAAATTTTCAGCCACTTGCAGTTCAAAAGAAGTATTCCTCGACACAGGTCAAAGGCAAGGCTCCAGTTCAAGTAAACTGCACACTGAATAGTTTTCTACTGCCAATCAAAGTGTGATTTTATTGGAGAGAGGTTCCTAATATGAAGCCAATTTGTGTTGAAAATATTCTGTTTTGCAAGCTACAAAATAAACTTTGAAGAAAATTTCCAGTATGATTTAACTGATTTTTATAAACAACTTTATACCTTTTCAGAATTTCTCATTGCTAACTACTGCACAATGCTGTGAGCAATGTGATGAAATTAGTACCTTGAATTATGTGAATAACGTCTGGATACACAGTGCTTTTTACTGCTCTTTACTATGCAGTAACATGGGACATGTTACAATATGTGCTAAATCTAATGCAATTGTACCTTTGCTGCTGCTGCTTTCAGACATGATTCATAACACAGCTGACTCCACATGTGCTGGCTGAGGTTGTGGAACTCAGCTTCACTGATGCAATCTCAATCTTTGCTGACCTGACAAGGGTTGAGTACCTAGAAAAACAGCCTGCCCAGATCTGATGCTAAGGAGTGTTCTCAGCTGATTAACTTTCAGAAATATTTTCTCTTCCCTTGCATACTCCGTAGTGTGAGGAGGAATTCTGTCATTGGAGACTTTCATCTGCTTCTGTACATATGATGGTTATCAGACTTCCCTCACAGCTATTTGAAGTATGTCTCTGTTAAATAATTCGGCTAAAAATTTGACTGTTTTTATAACATTAGCCCTGGGATTTTTATAACATTAGTCAATGTATACCTATGTGCTACTTAAAAAAAAAAAATTAAAAGTAGTTAGAAAAAAGAAAATAACAACTGTTAAAGTAGTAAAGCAGTAAAAATCTATTAGAAACAAGTAATCTATGGACTATAAGTCAGCTAAAAAGTATAGAAAAGGAAGAGGTGCACTGATACCTTAACCTAATTTTAAGCAAAAGGTTTGAAAGTGTTCAATTTAAGAAATTACTGTGTAATGACTGCATGATATTTTCCTCTTGCCTAACAGTAACATTAACATTTTTGCTTGGACAGTCAGAAATAGTTAAAAAAAGAGAAAGAGTTGGTGTAAACCTTAGGTCTCGGTCAACATGATCAGAGAAGCAAGTGGATGCTATGGCACAGCTTGCAGCTATTAAGTCTCTGTCTGTAGGTGTTGGTACCTCTTGGCAGCTGTTCTGTTCAGAACTGATCTCCATCACATGGGGCAGCATGTGCAGTACCAGCAGCATCCCAGCCAACCTGTCTTCCTTGGGCAGAGGGGAGAAGAGGGAGCCTGTCTTCAAAGAAAGAGGACTGCAGCTCTCCCAAGAGCTCCTCTGCTTTCTGCGGCAGATGTCCAGGCCTGGAATTTCTGTCCCCAGCTGAGAGCTCAGCATGACAGGAACTGCACCAGTGTCTGTGGAGCAGAGCATGGAAGAAGGACCCTACAGTGAAGCTCTCCAAATAAACCACTACGTGGTTCTGCTTCCCAGTGAGCTGGCTGTCAGCAGTGATCTTTCTATTTTATGGTTTTGTTTCATTAGTGTGTTTGAAGGGCAGAAATGAAGTACTGGAGGCTAATGGGGTTTGCAGTCAGGTTAAATTCGATAAGGTCCATGCTTAGTAAGATCTTCTAGCTGAAAGTCATCTAAATGTTTTGTATAATGACAGGTTTATTAAAGGAACATAAGAAAATCCATGAGCACAGTGATTACTTATGCAGCGGTAGGAATTCCCATGTGTGTAAGTACCAGGCTGTGTTAGTCTGGGTTTGTGTACTTTAGATAGATGTGTTTACTTTAATTTATTGGCAGGATTGTGTTTGAACATAACCAATAATTAGTTATAAAGTTGAAATGTCTTACGGATATAGGCATTATATAGCTATTAGAGTACTTTGGCCCCCTGTAGTATTTTGTCTTTCATATGATAACACCTATCATTTCCAAGTGTCCATCTAAACCTTGGTGTTTCTCAATTGTTTCAGATTGTCATAGAAGTATGGAATCAGTTTTGAAAAGCCCTCTGGGACCATTGAGTCCAACCATTCCCCCAGCCCTGCCGAGACCACCACAACCCATGTACCCAAGTGCCACATCTACACAGCTTCTAAATCCCTCTGGACATGGGGACTCCACCATAGGGCTGGACAAACCTTTTGGTTAAGAAATTTTTCCTAATATCTCATCTAAACCTCCCTTGGAGGACAGTTCACAATACATGGGTAAGTTTCGTCTTCTAGGTATACAGTAGTTAATTTTTAACTGAGACAGAACTTTCATGGGTGCTAAGTTTTATTTTCTGTATTTCAAGCAGGTGGAAATCTAGCTCTGAAAATGTATTGCCATTAGAACTGAGATGAATTATTTTACTGTGGTGGATCCTCAAGCTAATGCCTTGAGGCCTGCTCTCTACTCAGATGCAACTGCATGGCTTTGGAACAGGACTGGTTCCAGATAGCTAAGGACTTAGACCGCAAGTGAGAAAGTACTTACCAATAAAACATGTTCTAGTGTGTGTGAAGACTATTTGAGAAGATGATCAGAGAATCCAAACTGTACTATTCTTACATGACAGGATAGTTAATTTTCACATTTTTAAAGATACGTATTTTCTGTTAATGTTAAGCTCTGCCTGACTAAAGGAACTCATTTTTGTTTCACACAAAGCTGCCTTGGTGCAAAAGGAGAACGGGAGTGGAGTTCCAACCTCTTCTGCCTGTTTCCTCATTCTGCAGAGTAGATGTGAGATTCCAGGAGAGGACAGACTGACAGGTATGTGTCAGCCAAGTCCAGGAGGTGAGGGTGTTGCACACTTTCACTAGCCTCAGCAGGTCAGCCTTTTGTCTATAGTTCACAGTCTAAGTTCAGCCTTGTGCCATAGTTCCATGCAGAACTACGCAAATGCAGGGTTGGTGAAGTTACTCTTGCAATGCTGTGGCCATAGCTGAGCCTTTTTTCTTTGAGGCAAGGAAAGATAGAGGTGTCTCTCATGACTTCTAAGGTACTGTGACTCTTTATCATTGAGATAAGGTGACTCCATTAGCAGTGCAAGGTTATATAGCCCTGACAATTGTGTACCCTCTAACCAATGGTGATTACTTTTCTTTTTACTCTTTGTAAATATAATTTACAATGTTAAGGATGATCTTTGAGTTCTTTGCAAGATGAGCTTGTAAATTTTAGGTCTTCAATTTATTTTGACAGAAAAGTAGAAATGTCTTATGTTTTTCAGATTACTGTTTTATGATCTTAAATAATTAAAAACAAAATCCAGATTCTGTCTTAGCAACATTCATTCATTCATTCATTCATGATCCTAGTGTTATCAAGACCAGCTTACTTACAGTAAACTTTAATAGAACCTTGTTGTTAATGTTACTTAGCAACGCACTGTTTAGACACTTATCATGGTTTAACCCAGCCACCAGCTCAGCCCCAAAGAGCTGCTTGCTCACTCTGCCCTTGATGGGATGGGGAGACAGCTGGATGGTTAATAGTGAGAAAACTGATGGGTTGAGATAAGAAGAGTTTAATAATTAAAATAATAATAATAAATTGTAATGAAAATTGAATGGAAACTAATTTCTGTTGTGATAATATTTTTATATTCATTGCACATTAATCAGTGGATTAACCAGCAACCCACTTAAAAAGTATGCATATGAAGAATGCTGTAATGGCTTTGTAATTGTAATGGTTACACAGGACACATCTTAATTTTCCTTGAGCCCTTTGTATGCCTCTAAGTAGTGCTCCTTTAGTAAGCCCTATGTCTTCATCTTAGAGCAGAGTGTAATTGATCAAAATCCTGGGATTTTGACACAAAAAAGCCCAGGATGTTTTGCCTGGCAATCAAGTACTATTGTTGACATGGTTGCAGTTTCCTCAAAGATGGTGCTTGACTTTGTGGAGGAAAACTCCACCTGATTCAGCACAGATGCTGGGGAAGGGCTGTGGTGATTTGATTTTTTTGAGGTTTTTTTCTCGTCACCTTTAGTGCAAACTTCCAGTTTGTTTTGTTTCCTTTGTGTTTATGGAGAGCACAGAGCGGGACTATTTTTCTGCTGTGAAGATCTGTGAATGATGAAAGTTGCTTTATTTTGGCTTTTAACTTACCATTTATAAGTCTGTTCTCACAAGAACTCTCTTTTGGAACTGGCACCTGAATCAAATCCTGTCCTGTCAAAGCCTCAAGATTTGACTTGGTGGGCATGATGCCTTAGTTCAGTTCCTCTTCCTGTAAGAGTGCCTTGTGCCTGGATCCTGTGCCACCAGGAGCTGCTACTGAGCAGTTGTCTTCCACCAAAGGCAGATGCCTCTCACCTGAAGAGGGTATTTCAGGTGTTGTGGAAGGCTTGAGAGCTAGAGGTCACTGGAGGCAGAGGCCCGCGAATGAACCCAGCAGAACCTGTTTGGTCGCAGCCTGATTATCACTAGAGGGAGCTGGTGGAATTCTTGGGGTACTTCAGCTTCTGAGCACTGGCAGAAAGTCCCATGGGCAGGATCTGACCCCAGAGGAGATGGCTGTGTGATGGAATGCTGCTCTAGAATGAATACATCTGTATTTCTGCAGCACTAATTTCCATGTTTAGGTACACGAATGACACAGCTACTTTTAGCTGTAATTATAGTACAAAGGAAAAGTCTTACTTCAGGAAATTACTCTTTCACCATCCCTCAAGCCAATTGCAGTTCGTTATAATAGCACCATATCTGTTTGATAGTGAGTTTGAAAGACCTTGTGAAAACGGCAGCTGCAGTAGAGTGCTGTATCTAGTACCACATAGTAGACACATGTTTTGTAGATTTACAGAGAATACGGTCTCAGTTGTGTTGTTCCAGTATGTTACCTTAAAAAAAGACTAAGGATTAATTAAATCATAATTAGCATTGAATGTTATTTTCTTCTGCTTTTCTTCACTGCTTAGTTGAAAAATGATCTTCTGTAGACTAATTTATTCTTTAATAATGGTTTTTAATAGATTCTTTTTAATAGTTTTAAAAAATATTTTTAATAACGCTTTGGGGTTTTCCTAAGAATTCTGTCCTACTAAAAATGTGTGCTACCTTTGTATAGCATTTTTGAGGTCTTGATGTACCCCTTGGAGGAACATGACCATGAAATAGTTGGCTTTATGATTGACAGCCATTTTAAGGACCATCTTGTAGCAAAGATGCAGTGCACTGAGTGTATATTGCTAAACGGATTTCAGAATTCCAATTTAAATGATGATAGCAAAGACAGATGGAAGGGTAGGATTGCAGTTTAGGAAGTCATCTTTTAAGAGTCTTGTGGTCATGTCTAATTCGCTTTTCTGTTTGTGATGTCTGATTCAACTACTACAGATGCTGAAAGATACGCAAGTAAAGACAACATGCTGCAATATCAGTCATGCTAATGTGAAAGATGCATTAAATTTAAGCATTTGTTTCCTATCCTGCTGCTATGGAATCAATACATAGACTGTTCCCAGCTGAGCAGTTGTGGGATTGTTCAGCAAAAATAATTTAAAATATTTAGTTGACATGAACTCACTAATGGTTAATTCCAGAGGCAAGATTGCGTGAGCAATGTATGAAGCATATACTAAGGAAACAAACGAGGCAATTAATTTGTTGCTTTTCAGTTTTCTTTCCTTTCTTTTGGGCTTATAGGTCTAAAATACATGGTGAGATAGAGATAATCTTTTTTTTCTGGATTAGAAGTCCACTACCAACAAGATCACTTTATGAGAAACACAAAGGCAGTTAATGACTGACTTTTGCACCACAAGAGTCAAAGACATAACTCTGGTAATTTTTGTTCCATGTTTTCAGTGTCTGGTTTTTGTGGTTGCAACAGGGGAGGGGAGACATCTATGACATACCATGAGCCAGAAGACCATCTGTTCCTTGTGCTGTGCTATGCAGACTTTGTATGCTAAGCTAATGCCAGTTTTCTGATCCATACAGCCATTACAAACGCACAGTGTAGAAGAGAGGATGCTTATAGTGCAGTGATGGTAATGCCTCATACTTGCTTAATTTTTGCAAGGACGTCTCACTTTTAGGGGTAGACTAGAAATCTAAAATGCAAACCTGTGTGTAAATGGTACAGTCCAAGGGAAACAAACTTTTGTTGGCCATTTTGCAAGGCCACAGTTTCAGCCACAGGCTGTTGCAGAAATAGAAAAAAGATTTGTTTGTCCTATGTCCTACTTTTATCATAATAACATTGTTGGAAGAATTAATGAATGCAGGCTACAGCATGTTTTTTGTATGTCACCAGAAAACAGTGTTTGAAGTGGTTTGTTTGATTGTGGCATTGCAAGTCTAGGGTCAGTAATAGTTGTTCTTAAGTAAGGTTTATGGGCTCTTCTTTAAAGAGAGGAATTTCTATACACTCATTTAGTGGTAGCTCTGCCCTGATTGTAAGCTTTTGAGTCTCCAAACTGGTTGGTTAAATGGCAAAACTACTTTTGTTGCATTGTTGCTGACTCCTTCTTAGATCAACATTATTACTAAGAAATTAAATATTCTCTGTATGTCAATGTGTGTTGTTACATAGACGTGTGAGCACTCACTCCAAGCTGACTTCTCTGGTTCAGATCAGTTTTCTGTCTCAAAGTGGTGGCAAAGATAGCAAGCAAGCACGTTCATGTGTGTTACGGCTGTGTTAGGAGCAATTGCCCTCATGATGACAGATAGTTGCTTGCGCTCATAAGTAGCTCATTAGTTCATCTGAGGACCTGTGATCTAATTGATAAAAGTAACCTGGAGACTTTCTTCTGTCTGTGGCCAGAAGACCATAGGCACCAAGGACTTAATGATGAGCAGTTTCCTCTTGAGACTCTCCAGGTTGAGTTTGTCAACCAAAGTGCTCTGGAGAGGCAGTGAGGACAGTTACAGCTGCAGCACAGTGTTTTTGTGCATGATGGCTGGAAAACATGGGTAATGCATCATTTAGACATTGAGAAATGGATGGCAACATGGATGGATCAAAGGGAGTTGGAGTTGCTCTAAGGTCACCAGGAGCTCTGTCTGCACAGCTGGCCAAGAGCCTGCTCTTAGTTTAGCCAACAGGTGACCACACATTCCCAGTATGTTCTCAGCAATTGTCTGAGCTAGCGTTGGCCTCCATGAGCAGCAACCTATTAAACAGTAAAGGACCAAATGAGAACACCTTACAAGAGAATACAAGTGGGAATTAATAACCTGTGCAAATACATATGTTGTGTTGCCCAGTCTTTCCAAATGAATTGGTGCAGCCCATGCTATTATTTCCTATGCTGTGTCTCACCTGCAGATGCCATACAGTTACCACATCCTGCCAGTGCTTCCATGAGAGGCATTTTCCTCCATTAACCTTTTTCTGCTGATGGGTGGGACCAGAAATTCTGCAAAGAAAATTTATATTGAGACTTTCTGGTAGAAGCTGTAGCACAGGGTGTCCAAATGGCTGTGGAATTAGTGAAGCCCCCTTGATTCACACCTGACCAGGACTATTAACATTTTAAAAAATTGCAATTGCTTCAAATACAATGTTTGGTTTGTTTCTTTCTTTCTTTACACTGTTTTCAAGGTCACTGGAACACATTTGTCCTATGTCTGTCATCTGTGTGTCTTGATCACTATTGTGTCTTTTAGCAAACAGTGGCTAAGGCTGGCTAAAAGTCAGGATAAAACAGTAAGACTGACTACTTGGAATGTCAGAAGAAACTGTTGGGAAGAAACATGTTATGTTTTTCAGTAGAGCAACATCTTTCTTTCCCTCTTTCTGGCATCTTTAAGTCAGGAGCTTACTTATTTGCTCGAAAACACTGATGAAGATGTTTCATCCTTTGTCTAAGGAATACAAACCTGTTCTGGTGGTAAAAAAAGAAAAAACGAACCAACAAACCATTGAATTTGGAGAGGATTAACAAGGTGAACACTGGGAACTTGGCATAGCTGAGCTATAGAAATCTCATTTCCATTAAGGGAAGAGCAGCCAGAATGTTCTGACAGTGTGCTGGAAGGCAAAGGAAAAAGGGTTCTGTGGCATCCTCAGTGCACGGGAGCCTTAACTTGTACAGCAGGTTCAAATGTAGTAACATGCCCAGTGCCCAGCTGTGGAAACTGACCCTGTTCTTGACAGCATGCTGACTGGTGTGATGGCTCTGGCTTCTGGTCTGTCTGAGCAGTTCAAGACTTACTATACTTTGCAGATATCCTTCCCCTCTGCTGTGCTTGATTTCCTCTTCAGTAGAGTGAAGTGGCTATTTCCAGGATTATCAAAATCTGTTAGTGGAGTCCTTTTTTGTGTGGCACTTTGTTGTTGCAGCTCAGTTTGTTCTGTTGATTATGATGAATTCTTTTGGGAATCTGGTTCAGGATGGAAGTGCCAGATGTAGTTGTAGTTGGAGTAATTTGTTTTTGTAGGAGAAATACTATCCTTCCCAGTTTTCTTTTTCTTTATAAGATTCTGTGGTTTCGTGGGGTTTGGGTAGGGGTTTTTTTTACAGTATTTGATAAACGGATCCTCTTTATTGTAGGTAAACTTAGGACTTGTCAAAAAATATAGCAAATATTTCCTCTGTTTTCTCTGTTGAGCTGAAGAAAGTAATTTCTGTTACTCTTGAGCTGGTTGAGAAGCAGATCAGAAAGCTAGAGAATACTAAGCTTTTCAGAGCTTGAATGCTGAGAGCTCTTGTACTAGTTTTGAGTTCTTCCACTTTTTGGCATTAGGAAACATTAGTTTCTTTCTAGCACCTACATTTTGTGATGGAAGCAGGCTGCAACAGAGGAACCAAAACAACAGGAACTATTGAGGTTGGGAGATTGTTTTATAGAGGGATGGCTGGATCCTTCTATGTGAAAATAGCCTTGCCAATGAATACCTCAGTAACTGGACAAGGCATCCAATTTCAGCCACCTCTCTGGCTTGAAGGGTAAGTGTCCTGCCCTACGTAGCACTGCTCTGCTGACAAACTTTAACATGCAGAACTGATGATTTGGGGACACGAGCCAGTTGTAATTGTTTATGAACCAGCTACCCCTGCCAGGAGAGGATATGGAAGACTTTGACAATGGTCCTATCTGCTGGACCTTAGAGCATGTTACCAAATTTTCTTCACTGTCTTTTGATGATCTTGTCCTTCCTGTACCACACTGCTGGAGGTTCTTCTCAGCCAGAGCTGAGGGCTGGACCTATAGTCTAAAGTTAGGCTTTAGCCTAGACTTTATTTCATTTAATAACACTGAACCATGGATTGCCTTTTAATACATGTTCTTTGTCCATGACAGGCATCAGAGCTACAGAAATCGTCCTGTGAAAGAGAAATAGTGGAGTTTCCTGTGGGGCATGGGGAAGAATCTGTGAGGGAGTAAGCAATTATCTCACCTCTCCAAGTGCAAACAGTGTGATTCTCATATAAGACTCAAACCCCAGTTCTGGTTTTGTTTACTGTAGTGTAAACTCAAATGCCTGATAGTACCGGAGCACGTCAGAAGCTGCAATTTAGGCCGTGCTTTTTCTCAAGTTGATGAGGATCTTGTGTTTGGCTACTGCTCATCTGTGAGTATATTTCATAGTTTAAACTCATCATGCCCACAAGGCATTCCAAAAATCCACTGTTTCTCACTTTGCCAAGTAGTAAAATTAGGATTTATGAAGCAAACAGGCACACGAAGCAAAAAAAAGCTCAAGATTTTGTAATCTGAGCTTTCATAATATGATTCTATATAGGAGAGTGATCTGAACTGCCAGAGTATTGTTGGAGAGGTATTGCAATGCCCATGCAATGCCCCACATGCTCTATTTTAAATATAGAATTGATTTTAAATATAGGGAGTTCTTGATTATGTAAATTTTTTTTCAATGAAGTACTTAGAAAACCATTATTTAAGTTGTAAATAGAACAGTTTTCAAATATATGGTTAGGGCTAGGGTTTTAAATCCATGTCCCACAGGCGATATGTTGGTGTGGTTGTTGAGATGGGAGAAGGGTATTGGGTGGTGGGTTTTGGAGAAGGAGTGGTTTGGGTTTTTTGCCTAACAAAATAAAGGAAATTTTCAGTTGAGTGTCCATCTTCTTCTGCAGAGGAAACTTGCAGGATAATGTTTAGGGTTGTTTTAGTCATTAGAGGTGAAGCACACAATAATGGCCAGCCTATGTTTGTACAATTGGAGGATATTTCTCATAATGAAGGAAGTCTCCAAGGTCAGCAGCTACAATACCTGGAGAAGTTACATCACAAAGCCACAGCTGCACCAGACTGCTCTCTTCCCCTGCTTCACCCCCCACCTTTTATTTTTGCACACTCTTTCTCAGCATAAGTGTTGCTCACATCTCTTGCAAGAATACCGTGGATTTGACTTGGGCTTCTGTCTACTGTGTTATTTAGCTATTAAACAGACTCCACCCCACCTTCAAAGAAAGAAACCTGAATGAGTATTTTTTTAAAAGTTTCCCTATAGTCTTCTAATATCCTGTACAGTCCCAAACACTGTCTAGCTTCAGGTTTTGCAATGAAAATTACATTGTACTGTGATGATGGCAGCAGCAGCACGACCTGGTGCAATTTTTTTGGTCATGTGATAGCAGTGGACATGGCAGCTCATACCTCTGTGTTGAGCAGTGTTTGAAGAAAAAGGCTTTGGGCTATTTTAGCAAAATTTGCATGAGGGAAAGGAGAAAAGGCTAGATCTTAATTTTTATAGCTCATTTTGTATCTCCATTTACTATGGAAATTAATGTTACTGGTACATGAAACACCATTTGGAAACCTTGGACACAATCTGTTTCTTTCTTGGCATTTTTCTTTTTGTGTGTGTTTCTATACATGGTATTTCAGTGCAAGGACTCTCTTTTATAATCCTGCTTATTTTAAGCGGTATTTTTCATGAGTGTTTGCTTGGTTTAGCTGTTGCCAAACCATTTAGTAATGACCTGGTAATCTAAATTCAGCTCTACTTATAATGGGAAGAACAAGGACACTCGTAAGAAGCCTATCTGTTCATTTTATTTGTTTTCCAGCCTCCTGGTGAGGTTTTCTGTTGTTCCATCAATAGGACAGCAAGGTGAGAGGTTGCTCTACATACTCCTCATTGCTGTAGACCTTATTCTGTTTATACCCAAAACTCTGACTCAGTGCTGTTGAAGTCAGCCAAGTCTTTCCCTGGCTTCAGGTTGTTCTGAATCAGTCTATAAACCTAAAATTCAAAGCTTCTTTTAACAAAGAAAACAAAACATTTTTCCTTCAGTTCCTAACAGAACTTTTGTTGTGGTTTAAGCCTGTTGTTCACATCTAATCATGTTCACCAGTGATTATTCCAAGCATCATATATTAGTGTGAAATCATCTAGTATTCAATATTTCCTTCATTGCATTGGGTTCATCTACAATTATTGCATTTAAAAAGGGCGGTGGCATTCTGCCATCCTTGCTCTCTCACTCTGCAATTGGGATTGGTGGTTAGGAAGGGTTGTAAACGTCATCCAGGTAGCTAGGTAATCCCTGGTATTTAAGGAGGTGAGAATAAACACTGATCTTCTTTTAGGTGTGGACAGGTGTGAGTTAGGTTGGATAGAGCAAATTGAAGGAGGATTTTTAAAGCTGAGAATATGTGTTTTGGAAGGTGTGCTAGGTGTGTTGGTTATAAGTTGCTCATCCTTGCCCTCCTCTGCATTGTGGCCAACACTTTACTTTATTTTCCCAATGGCGAAACAAGATTTGCTTCAGAGCATCACCTCAGCAAATACGTGGAGTGCCTTCATGGCATTCTAGGTGGAGGCTTTCTGGTAAGTAATAACCTAGTGTCTTCTTTCAAGTTTATTTTGGAGGTACTTGGTACTGCTTTTTCTCTGCTGGTTACCTGAATTTATTCATCAAATATTGTGTCAACAGGAGTCTCTGGAGTTGTATTAAAAAAGAGCTATATTATCCCATATCTATTATTAGTTAGTATTGGTTATCTTATCTGCAACATTATGTCACTTTAAAGCTGAAAAAATCATAGGGTCTAAGACACAGAATCAAAATGCAAAAGTGAAACGAAACCTCTCAGCGGGTAAAAGTTTGCATAAAGGGTTAAATCTTAAGTTTGTTATATTATCGAACCATTCTCCTTTTAAATGTCCCTAACTAATGGGCATTTAGATACAATTCCTTAATTTATATTATCTGACATGTTGACAGTTATTTCTCTGCCTTAGCTATTTATTCAGAGGAATTGAGTCGTAGTTGTCAAAGCTTTGCATTTGAATAACAGGATGCAAGGATTGTGTGTGTTCATTATAGGATATCGTTAATCTGAAGCTCTTATTTTCCACCTTTTCCATTTTGTGGACCACACTGTAGCATATTTAAGACCCCTAACTCCAGGCTTCCTTTTTCATCTGCTTCTAGAAGTCCTCTTAGAAATAGGTTAAAGGTCCCTTCCGATCCTTAGCACTCTATGATTCTTTGATCTCAAGGTGTCTGCAAATCACAAATTGAAAACAATTGCATGCTAAGGTGCTTTGTTTAGTGAGAGGTGCTTTCAGCTGTGTTACAGCCCCCTTGGGGCCTAGAGTGGGGTTTGCAAAGACTAGGCTTTACACACAGAATAATACAAGTGAAATCAGTGGAACTTCTGCAGTGCACTTGTGCAACCTCTTCTGGACCTGAAGCACTGGGACTCAGCAATGGGTTTGAGTAAGGGCAAGTATGTGTCTGTTCAACAGTATAGCTCTTATTCTAGTTTCTCTTAAGAAAGTCTGTGGGGTTTGCAAATAACTCTCTACTCTTTCTTTATGGTTTTCCAGGGTACTCTTGGGTGCAGAGTCTTTATAAGTGGACACTGTTAAGTGCTATTATTGCTGTTGGGAGGATCCTCTTTTTAATCAGCTCCATTCATTCTTGATTTTATGCTAAACACTTTGGAGTATGAATGGTTTATATTTCACATGGATAGCTTCTGCTTTGTTACTTTGCATTTCTGTCACTGGAAACTGGTTGTGAAATCTTGGAAAAAGTAGGTGTCTGAAATGAGATGTTTGTCTGAATTGAGCAAAATTTTACTAGACTTTCTACTCTAGTCAGACTGGTTTGTCACACAGGCAATGATGATTGCTCTTAAACAACAAGTGTATTGGCAGTAGCTGTTTTGCAAAAAAACATCATTTTTTAATCCTCATTGGAATAAAGTTAATGCCTTTTTTTTGCAAAGCATTTTATTTGCAAATACAGCTTTTAATGTGAACAAAAACTTTTAAAGCTGAAATACTTGAAATGTAGCAGTACCTCAACACTCTCTTTCTGTGCTTAAGTGCTGTGCATACACAAAGTGGCAATAGAAATATACCTATCCTGGTGTTGGTGATGTCAGTAGCGAGATGCCTATTGTGTTAAATAGGAGTAAAGCTAAATCACCTGTACAGGCTGACTGCCAGGAAGCAACATAAATGAATGCAATTTGAAGACTGTGTTTTATCTGCCCTCTTTGTGCAACCAAAAGGAATAGTGTGGTTTGTTTGCTCCATATCCAGGTACTCATTCCAGCTGCAGTGTTCATTGGACTTCACAATGACGACTGCTGTGGGTGCTTTGGCCATGATGGCTGTGGAAAGAGCTGTGCAGTAAGTAATCCTGTATATCCCAGTCCCAGGTAATCCCAAAGACAAAACAATGGCTGTGCTGAAAGTTCATGTTTATGTCTGCTGTGCAGATGCTGTCTTCAGTTCTGGCAGCCTTTGTTGGGATCCTTGGCTCTGGATACTGTATAACCATTTCAGCACTGGGCTTGTCTCAAGGACCATATTGTTTTACTCACCCAGAGAGAAACTGGATCTATCCTTTCACTGACTCCTCTGGAGGGTAAGTTGTCTGTTCATGAGGATGTTGTATCTTCCCCATGTACACATGGGCTTTATTCCAGTACCTTTCAGCAATGTCCAATAACCGTATACCAAGATCTATTCATAACTTTATCCTTCCCACTTACTAAGAACTTAAACAAATGGCATCAGATACCCTTGCTGCTACAGTGTAAAACCAAAGCAATAGAAATATATATAGGTAATTAAATCTATACATCATATACTGTTCATGTCCATGAACATCTCTAACAAAGTATAGAGTTTTAAGACTTCGAAGGATTTACAAACTGGGAGTAGTGGTTATTAAGAAATTTGTCTCATCATTTGTGTAAGAGTGTTTTGTTGGGCTTGCTTCTGAAGCTGCTTTGCACCAGCATAAAGTGGCACGATGCCCATATTAGTGACAATGGCATAGAACCTCATAAATGAAACTTGAGAAAGTTTATAAGAATCTTTGTACACTGCAGGGCAGAGAGGGCAGGAAGCTCCTAATTATCCCTAATTAGGGTTCTCCTGCAAAAAAAAGTCTCAGTGTGCTATTTCCCATTAATGCACATAAATCCCGATACGGTTTATATCATGGCATGCTTTTAAAGTGTTTGTATGTTTGGCAACCTCAAGGCTGTATCTAGCAACTGTTTATGGCTGATGCTAGACTAGAGGCAGTTGGATGACTAAGAAGCCACATAAAGCTCTTTGCAGTAGAGTTTGAATTTTATATTTCACTTATGTCTCTCCCAAGAGGGGTCATTCCTCCTTCTCCATCCTCCTGACCATGACTGAGTGTAGAACTAGGTTAAGTCCTTGCTGAAGGCAAGTACTGGTGTTCTCAAGATGTGAGTGAGCAATAACACCTGAAATATTGCAGTACCACTCCAAATTTGTTCTGTGTTTGGCTCATCCAAGTAAGCATGTGAGGGCCCAAAGACAGCAGCACAGGAGAGTGACCCATTTGCCTCAGATCAGTGACTGCTATCTTTAGAAAAAAGGCCCAGTCCTGCAAAGCTCTGTGGTTGTTTTGAGAAAAATCTTAGCTCTTTCAGCTTTCTTGAGTTTGTGCCTCACTTTAATCAGCAATAGGAAATTCTGCCTTTATAGCTTCGATTACTTTTTAAAAAGAAATTAAGACTTAGCAAAAGTGTGTGGTTGATATTTCAACATGTTCCTAAACCAAACAAACCTTGCATGGAGTAAACCATTGCTTTTTCTATTCCCTTAGGAATCTATTTCTAAGGGAATCTAGCCTATTAGGACTCTACAGAGTGAATATCCTCAATGCAGTTACAGACTAGACATAATTTGGTTCTAGTATATGGTAAGTATCCCACTCTGACACAATGTAATATGATTTTAATTGCTGTGTACAGGTACTTGTTTGAGTATAACAAGTGGTCTGAATGTCAGGAACCTCAAAACATCGTGCAGTGGAACGTCACCCTCTTTTCCATCCTCCTTGTTTTGGGAGGAATTGAATTCATTCTGTGCTTCATACAGATAATCAATGGCATTCTTGGAGGACTGTGTGGGTTGTGCTGCAGTCATGAGGAGGTAAGTAATTTGTAGATATACCCATGCTTCTCAGATGAACATGAAACTTGTTACTTATGCTTCTGTGGAGTCTTACTCAGCAGTTACTTTTTAGGTATTCTTAAGCAACAATTCCCCATACAGCTGTTTCTATAGCCCTGTTGTGATTAGAATTTTCATGTAGTGTTTGATCACATGCTTTCAGCTGATTTCTCAGCTGTCACAGTGACGTTAATCTGCATGAAAGCTAAGAGCTAGAGGGATTTTTTCTGTCCGATGACACATGTGATCATCAGCACTGTATAGACGATAAAAGTGAGATACAGATCTCCTGGTGGTTGTGGACTTTGCCTAAACTGTTGTTGCATAGTGTCGTGCTTGTTCTAACTGTATTGTGTTAGCCTTGTGTTTTGTCCATAACAGCTCATAAGCTACTGACTGTATGCTGCATGTAATGAGAACTGCAGCATCCTGCCCTTGTTTAGTAAAACTAAGATAAGAGAAGGAATTAAATTGCACATAGCTAACAAAATCTGCAGATGGATCTGGAGGGCTTTTGNTTTTTTTTTTTTTTTGAGTGAGGTGTTGGAATCCCATGGCTTAAAGTATGAACCAGATATAGTTTATATCAGACACTATAAGTAAGCATGTGTTTCACATTTTTAATTGACATAGTTGAGTGTTGGGGCTCTTTCAAAGCTATTACTGTTTTCTTCCTCCTGTCTTCCTTGCTCTAACTGTAGTACAGAAGAGCTGTGCTATGGTTTTCTAAATGTGGTTAGGTTAAATTTTGCATTTTTAGTTGGATACAACATTAGCATTCTTTCCATTAATATATTTCTTTCTTTTTGTTCCCCCCCACAGACATATGTTTGCTAGAAACCTGAAAATGCATTAACATTGGTGCATGTGTGTGCTGTAATGAAAATACTTTGGATTTTTTTTTTAAACATTCCGTGCATATTGAAATACACATTGTTGACAAACTTGTGTAAATTCATTGTTGCCATGAATTTAACTGACTTGGGGCCAGCCTTTGCTGTTGGAGTCATATGCCTAAACCTAAAGGCAAAATGTATCCTGAATTTCTTTGGTTCATTTCATCTTGGTACAGGCAACAGCCTGAACACGTCACTAAAGTGGCTTTATTTATTTTTCTCTTTCTACTGACTTAACAGCTGTACTTTGTCCTGCTTTCCCAATAAAGTTGCTCTTTCATTCTGATCTTGGAATGAGCACAAACCAAATCTAGTCTGACCTGGATAAAAATGAGTACTGGGTTTTGATCAGCTGGACCAAACCCAAAGCAGCAGTAAAATGTGGATGATTAAGGACTTTTCAGGATTTTTCTGAACTTCCCCTGTATTTCACAAATAAAGATTTGTATTAAAAATACCCAGCAGGTGTCAGTGATTCCTTCCCTGCTCATGCTGAAACACTGCTTGCCTGGTCTTGGAGTAAAGGGCAGTGGTGGCATGAGAACATGGATTTAATGCAGACAGGTTTAACCTGTTTTTCCTCTCCAGCAGGCTCTGCCAGAGTGGGAACTGCTTCCTTGCTTGGTTTGGCTCATTTACTGAAACAGGTGTTTGTTCATCAATAAGGGTTCAACAACAGCTCTGACACAACTGCACACGTGGTTTTAGTCCGGGGTCAGGGCTGGCAGTTCCCAACTGGCCAGCCCAGGGAGCTGAGGGGGTCCCTGCACAGCTGAGCCCAGCTCTGAGCCCCTCCTGCCCTCCCAAGGGGGATCATCTCCTGATTGCTCCATTACAGGCCTGAGATAAAACAAGATGTGGACGTGACTGCTGTTTTTTACCGCACTCAGCAGACCCTCAGACCTCACAGCATTCAAGGAATACGGTCCAAATTCAGGTCAGCAAAGACACATTAATCTGAAATACCTGACTTCAACAGTTATCAGCCTGAAGGCATTATTGTAAGGTCCTGTGCAAGAACCTCTGAAGCGTAGCTTGTAGCACATAAGAGTGAATGTTTCATCACAAGTACATCTGAATAATGTGCTGCCAACAGCATTGCTGGCAAAGTCAGCACGGCAGCATTGCTGCTGGCAATGGCATTTTTCAAGTGAAAACCAAAATGTGACATGCTCTTTATTTCAAAGAAATGAGGCTCAGTTTTGGAATTTAGCTGTTCATATTGTCTTTGAATATAAGCAAGTTTCTATTCATAGGAGAAAAAGAAGCTCCCATGGGTGTCAGTGCATCCTTAGGCTATTTGTAACTAGAAGGGTGATCTTTAAAGGTAGCCAGAAACTTCAGGTGTATCTCAGGCTGTCTGCACAGTCAAGTCTGCCCTGTACAAATCCATACCTGAAAAAGAAAAAGTTAACTGTGAAAACAAAATTGTCCACATATATCTACACCAGCAAAAGAATTCTCAGATTAAAATAATTTCTGTATAGCATCTCAGGATACCTGAATTTTGCAATAGTATTTATTCATACCTAAATACATAGAAGTAGTTGAGGGACTTTAATGCCATTTAATGCCATTTCTTTGTAGTGTCTATCACTGTCCTGTCCTGCCATTGGAGGGAGGAAAGAGTATGTGCATGCACATGTGTATACACACAAAATTCCTTGCAGCTGTGTGGTATGGTGTCTTTGTCTCGGAAGATACACTGTTCGAAAAAATATCTGCAAGTTTAAATTGGGTGTGGAAGGAGAGAAAGTGGAAAAGAGTGTCCTCAATGGAATAATGTATGATTACCATGCAACTTAAAGATTTTTGCCTTTATTCTTGCATAATGGTTATTTGTTTTTCTGGTACACACAATTAATTAAAGAACTAAAACAATTTTTGAAATTCCAATACACAGAGTGATTAGTCCAGAGTTTAGACTTGAAACTTCAGCACAAATGCATGTAGCACTAATAAATCCCTGTAGCACTAATGCTCAGCATTCCTGCTCACTATTTCTACTGTCATGTAAAAAATGGCCAGCTGGATTCGTTTTTTGCCTGGTGCATAAGACAGTATTTGAGAGGTTTATCAGTTACATTGTGGAGAAGTGATTGGTTTAGGTTGTATTCATTTCAGCTGGCAGAGAAGTCACTCATACAGAGTAAACCTGACTTTCCAGTAACAGGCTTGGTATCATGAATAATGACAGCAATGGAAAAGCAGTGCTTGTGACACTTGGCAAGATGTTTGAGAAACTGGCTTGCAAGTTTGCTTAATTCTTAGTATAAAATAGTTGTTTCCTGTTCCAGTGGCATCATATGCCAGAAAAATAACCACACTGTGATCTGGTATTTACAGAGCTCAGTTTAAAAACAAAGTCGTGAAGCAGACTGCTGTACTAATGCAGAACAAATGCTGCTTCAGTCATCACTTCCCAAGTGAGCCTCTTCTAATCGGAACAGGTTATAATGGAAATAGCAGCAAATTTGATTATAATATAAGATGCTTGGTACTAATTTTGGCCTTTGCTTTTAAGAAAATATTTCAGCCAATTATATGATCTTTTAGTTTTGTACTAAAAAATCCGTCATGGGGATTGGATGTGCATGATTTTAATGCAGCTGTTTTCTCTGCTCTCTATGGTGCAGTGTTGATGCCATGAGTTCTGTCTCTGACTATGTGTCTAGGAAAGCAGGTTTGCTACTAATTCTGGTTAGAGGGAGACCTGGAAAAAACTGTCCATAGTTATGAGAGAGTAAACCAGGAAATATGTGAAGATCAAGAATGAGGACTTCAATATGAAACCTCCTAGAAAAAGAGGAGAGTCACAGCAGAAGGAAATGGGCATGGTGGTACTCACATTCATTTCCTTGTGTGATCTCATGTTAAGCAATAGTATGGAATTAGTTACAACATGCAGTCCAAACAGTTTTTATGAGAGGATGAGAGAAGCCTCATGTGTGAAGAGCCTGAAACAGCTCGTAAGGAAACACAAGGAAAATATATTGTGATGTCATTGCTTCTAAAATCAGCCTTCCTGCTTTTCATAGAGCCCTGTTTTGTTGGTTTTTTTTTTCTATGACTACAACTTTCCTATTGAGTAAAGCCTCAGCTCATTCTTGAATTACTTTTCTGAAGACTCACAGGGGCATAGACTGAAGGCTTGGGTTGTGCTGCAAGTGTTCAAACTGTCCTGGCTCTGTGTTAATGGGACAGTGTTTAGATGCTCAGGGGTTGGGGAATGATGACACGTGACAACGGGAAAGCTGTCTGACTTTGGCTTTGCACAGTGCAAACAGCAGGCATTTCAAAAAAGCAGCCAGACCTTTTGTCCTGCACAAGAAGTCACGTGTATATAGATCAGGTCTGTAGCTGTGCAAGCTCAGCTGTAAGCACAGAATGAAACAATTGGAGAAATAACAGGATTTAATTTGCAAGACAGTGGAGCCACATAATGCTGTGGGAAAGAGTAATTGATTAAAAGTGTGAAAGTAAGTCTGCCTTGCAGTTTCTAACCAGTGTTATTTAGGCTTCTATACTCTCTGCAAGATGTCCCAGACTCAGCCTGCTGTTGCAAGTCAGGAACATTTTAGTTCCCCCTTAGGGTTCTGTTAATAAATCTCTGTAGTATGAGGCAAAGTGTGGCCTTCTGGACAGAGACAGGGCATATTTATTATCTTACAGCCCCCTTTGTCATGCTGCAGTAAGATTGAAAACCCTTGCTTCTGTCACAAACGGTGTTGCAGTTCATGTTGTGGGGAGGAGGACATTTTTGAGCTGTCACTAGGAAATGAGAGCTTTGAGGTTCCTTCCTGAGTCTGACTCCTTGACATTCTTTATTTGGAAGATCACAAAGGAGGATCTTTTAGAAGGGAAACGGCTACTTAAAGACGTGCTTAACACAGGACAGCGATACAGTGTATATTCTTCTGTTGTTCTGCTAACTGTTAAGCACTTCTGTCCCTGGAATCACACCCCAGTCACTGGTTCCTGTGAATATGAAATGACTGAATCAAGCTGGGGAGGTCAAAACGCTTTTTATATTGAAAGTCTTGTAAACTTTTGTTAGCTTAGAAGAACAAAACTTCCAGAGTTCTTGAGAGATGGCTTTGGAGACATGTGGAAGCTGTTTGAGTTGCCTGCTGATACCTCTTGCGCTTTGGAGTATTGTTGTGAACATCCTCCTGTACTTTCCAAACGGGAAAGCTCTGCATGCTGCCAGTTACCAGCTCCCCAACTATGAGTGGTATTTTGAAGGGATCTGTTTCTCAGGTGTGATGGTAAGTGCTCAGTCTATGGTATTTTGAAGGGATCTGTTTCTCAGGTGTGATGGAGAGTGCTCAGTCTATGGATTTTTAATTGCATTCTACAGCAAATAATATTGAATTACTCTTCAGCAATGTAATTGTTTCTTTTTAAAAAGCCTATGGATTACTTCGACAAAACCACTGCAGGCAGAAAAACTCAATCAAACTGAAAACACTGAATGACGAGTTATGTATGGTATTAAGTGAAAGTGATTTTGCAGGGTGGGTTGGGGTTTTTTTTCTGCTGTGGTTTTGTTTATATGTAATTTATGCTTATATTATGGAGGTAAACACTATGTTGATTTAATCACCTATGGAGGTTGAATTAGAGTTCTTTTACCCAAATGAAACAAAAAGAGCTTCTCACAATGGTTCAGATGTTTTTAAGAGCTGTATGCAGTCCAGTATTTAGAAGACTGAATACAGTTCACAATGCATCAGGTACTACTGTTGTCAGGCTAAATATAGAGAATTGTCTCACTGTGATTAGCATAGTAGGATTTTCTCTGTTACATTTGTACTATGCTCATCTGCAGTAATAAACTACCATGGAGTTGCCCACTGTTTATGCTATTCACTATGTTCATGAAGAGCTGTAGCCTCAGGAAAAAGGGTTTATCTACATAAGTGGGGTTTTTTAATGAAGGTGCTGAACGGTTATTAAAACATTAGAAGTTCTTTTGAAATCGTGTATTCTCCTTAAAGCAGAAGAAAAACCTACTGTTCTAGCAGAAGAAAAAAATACCAGACAGAGGAGTCGAACAGAAAAACAGTGGGAAATGTATGAAAAAGTTACCTGCAACAGTGATACTAATATTTTGAAGCATTTTTAGCCTTCAGATTATTACCAATTTATTAAAACTGCATGTATCATTCTGTTGCAAACCAGACAGCAGCATGTGAGAGGATAGTGTTGTGATTCAGGAATACTGTCTTCTCATACTTCCCTTTTCAAACCTGTGCCTCTCTGAATGGTAGTTTGTGGTTCTGGAGCCCACATCCTATTTATCAAAACGATTCTAGGATCTGGCTTTAATAATCCAACAGTCTGAAAAAAATCAGTATGGATACTTGACCAAAAAGATGAAAGTCCAGGTGAATTTAATGAAAAGTTTGCATCACTGACATTTTCTAGCATAAGTGTGTTGGTAAGGAAGGCAATACCTGATTTATGTGCCTGTGTCAGCAAGAAGGTGTTGAACTGATGTGTTTGTATCAACAAAATATCCTTCTTTTCACTGGTTATTGATTCTATTACTTGTGAACTTGGTTTTATTATTTCAGCTTCACTGGTGTAGCTGTGCCCAAGCTCGTAGCGCTTTACTGTGATGGGAGATGCTGTACTCTCGTCTTTCAAGTGCAAGACACAAGTACAGCGACAGCCTACTAAAACCACTCCAGTTCCATGTGTGCCTTGAGTAATTGTGCTGTTCTACAGATCAGTTTTAAAATATCAAGACAGCAGAAGAGATGCTGTCCCTGCCTTCCACAGGTGAAGGAGACTTTGGTTTAGTATCTGCAGTCATCTCACTGACCTTATGATGTCCCCTTACAGATCCTTCTTCTGGCAGTAATTCTAATAACACTGGAGTGTAGTGTGTTCTATCAGTGCTGCCAGAGTGAGAGCTGTAACAAAACTTACAGGGTGAGTCTGTGTTTTATTTCTGTGCATCTCCTTAGCATTTGTTTCAAATTCTTCCTGCTCTTGTTTTTCCAGCACATCCTGCTGGCCTCTCCACTGCTCTGTTTTCACTTCCTTTCACAGAGAATTCTAAATTGGGTTGCAAGGTCACACAAAGTGTAGCTTCTTGCTTCTGAATCATAAGCGGGATGAAAAAAAATTAGACACACTTTCCTCAAATCCTTGCAAAATAAAATAAGAACATAGAATGAAGCACACCAGCTAAACAGCTTCATCCCTTTGCCTGTATTATTTGAAAGGGGGTTTTTTCAGAAATTACTTGATACATGCTATCTGGGATGCAGACATATTTAATATATGGTTCCTCTGGTATTTTGGGAATCAGCTTTACAAAAATGCAAGTTTAAAAACCCCATCCAAATAATATATAACTTAGACTTGTAGAACTGTCTTAAACTCTGTCTTAAACATTATTTTGTACGTGTATTCTTACTATTATTTACCTGCTATTTTTCTTTTGGAATTTTGAAGACTGGGAAAATCAAATGTGAAATTCAGCCCCAAAGAAGTAGCTAGGCAGTCTGAGCGACCATATTTGCTGTTGACACTATCCCCACACAGTAATCTTTCTCTCTCTCTTTACTTCAGAGTTTTATTTCAATTGTGCTAGCCCTGCTTGGAATTGCTTTCTCAGGATACAGTTGCATCATTTTTACCCTGCATTTGATTCAAGGCCCTTTCTGCAATTCATCAAGTGGATGGAATTATATTTTCAAAGACACTGCTGGGGGGTAAGAAACATTGGTGTAACTCTTCTGGAAGAAATTGTTCATCAAATCAGTAGTCAGAAACATTATTCTTACTTCAGTCTGGTGTTTCTCTAATAGGTACCTCACAGATTACCCTGCCTGGTCTAAGTGCACAGAACCTGCTAACATAGTGGAGTGGAACATCATTTTACTCTCAATTTTGATAGCTCTCAGTGGACTGCAGTTGATCATCTGCATTCTCAAAGTCGCTGCTGAGTTGAAGCGAACACTCTGTGGGACCTATTCTGTTTTTGTCCAGGTAACAGAACATCTGAGGTTAATTTCTTCAGCACCTCCATGTCACTGTAGCTTCAGCAATTTCTCTCAGTTGGGGACCTTCCCCTTTGATTTATGCATTCTCTATGCTATTGCATATTTTTTCCAGAGAATATGTACTGATAATACATTTGTTGGTATTGATTAATCCCCTAACTTCTTGTGGTATACAGAGGTTGGTGGCTGCTCACTCTGACCTTTAAGACTAGGACTGAGAAGAAAAAAAGTGGTTAGGAAATTAACACTGATGCCAAGTCCATTACTCCTATGTCAGCAGAGGTTGCTGAGCACCTTTCTTCTAACGTTCAATTTACAGACATTCTTACTAATGTGTGGCTTTCACAGCAATGATGAGAGAGATTAGCACTTTGTATTTTATTTGCAGGCTGGGATTCTCTGAAAATGGCAAGGAAATCGTTGCTGCTTCTCTCCCACCTCCAGAAAAAGAGAGGGATGGCCTCTCCATGATCCATAGTGGTAGATTTGAGTGCTACAAAGAAAAATTAAACCCTTATCTTAAATCTCTGTCTGTCAAGCTCCTCTATTTTGGATGAAGTATATTTGAACTCTCTGACATCTACATTTTTCTTCACCTATCCTGTTGCACCTGGCAGGGACAATTCATTATTTCACCCTCCAACTTGTTGTGACAATAGGGATTTTGAATACAGTGGAACTGCTTTTGTATTGAAAATCACCGTGGGTTTTTTTGTTTGTTTGTTTTTTTTTTAATAAACTGCTGTAGAACTGCTTTTGTACTCCCTTGTAATTGCTTAGACCGTATTACTATTTGTTGTTCCAAAAGGGCCTGGTTCAAAGCCCAATATGTCAGGAGGGGTTGTTAGTGCACGGCATGAAGCCATGATTTCTAAATGAATGAATTTTAGTTACAGACAGACCATGATGGTGATGGAGGGCAGAGCCTACCCTGCTCCTTCCATCTTAGAAGTTCTTAATTCTGAAAAGCAATTACTGAAAAAAGTCTATCATGTTTTCATGTGGTAAAAAAGGCGCCTGGGCCTGATTGACAGATTAGACACGCAGGTCTGAACTCAGCTGTGCTGATTGGTACCTGTTAATGGCTGCACTGGGTTTCTTTTCACTTTATACTTAGAGGCAAACTTTTTTCTTTTAGTCAAGTATGATGTGACTTGAGGGAACCTTGTGAGCACCCAATGCTAGCTTGTTAATATTCTTCCAGGTATCCTGATCATGCTACAATGGAAGGCTAACATTCTTGACAATAATGATCAGATGAAAAAGAATAATCTGTTTTAAATTGGCAGCTAAAAGGTATTTTTACTTTCTCAGAGAATTATTATTTCATTCCCAGTGAAAATTCAGGGATTCACAATGAAGTGGATACCTGGGCCTTTTGCAGTTGCATGGGCAGATTTGGCTGTATTTAAGCACTTTGGTTTTCAGACAGTGCACACCCAGAGGAAAGAGAAATATGTACTTCAGACTTGCAGTAATGCTTGTATCCCTATTACATCAGAACTAGTGGGATTCAGGTACACTGTCATCAAATATTAAACACTGTTAGAAGTGCAAATCATACAATAAGTGTCAGCTTTGGGTAAGTTATTTAGAAAAAAAATATAATAGATCAGTCATTTAGTTCTGTTTCAAGACAATATTGAGATTTTGCCTTCATATTCTTCTATAAGATTGTTTTGAATAGCTGATTTCTTCCTTTAGGATTTCAAGAATGCAACTAAAATTTTAATTGCTTAATTTCTTTTAAGTTACTAGAAGTAGTAAAGTAATCAATGATATTTAAGAATGGGGCTAGTCTTTTGGGAGATGGCTCAAGGTGGCATGGATGGCCAGAGGTGCATTATTATAAAATGAGGACTGTGTCACTGCACACTTGTTTTTGTCTAGGCTTAAATATGTGACGTATCATTTACCTTAAATGATAATCCTACATTTTTATGGATTTGTGGATATTGTTTGTGGACAGAAGGAGAAAAAAGAAAACTTAAAAATCAACCTGTACTCCTACCAAACATCTCAGAGAATCTTGCTGATTTCTTGCCTGCAAACTCTGGATCTGTCTTTAATTTATCATTTTTTGTGTGATTGTGTCTGGTGAATTTGCATTTCCACTCTTTCACAGACATCTCTTATTTTTGGGGCTTAAGTTAAATAAGGAGACATGTAATGTAGTTCTTGTTGAACTTCTTGATCCTGCAACCCTCTTTACCCATAATCCAGAATCTGGCATCTCCATTTCCATAGCCAGATTCAACTGTGACTTGGTGGTTCAGCTTTTAAAGGGGCAGTTTATTAATTTGAAATTGGTGGTAAGAATACTAAAGGCTAACAATGGGTTGTATTTCCAAATTTAACATCCAGTTTCACACAGGGCTTTTGGATGTAAGGCAAAGTTAACTTTGGTCTAATCAATTTAAGTCATGATTCAATCCTAAATATTTTGTGTCTAACAATAGGTGCTATGAGCTGCGCCTGGTACAGAACCAAGATTCCTGTAAAGAATATTAATTAATTGGCTTGAAATGTAGATGTAACCAATGATCCCCATGGTGGTGTTTGAGGCAACATGACCATCCAGCTGCAGTACACAGACCTCACCCAACAACAACAAGGAGAAATGGCCCTCGGAGCCAGGACAAGGCTTCCAGCACCGTGCTGGAGTATGAGAAACCCTTTTTTGCACAAGAGTTCCTAGACATGAAATGCACATCCTGCCTGCTGAAATTCCCACATAAAACATCCCAGGCACAACAAGCAGAAAGCTGCGAATTGAGCTTATAAACTCCTGGCAGGGGGAAGTGCTGAATCTGCAGTAAGAGTTCCAGCATTATTTGTCCCCCACAGCCAGTGCGTTTTGCCAGAGTATTAGGATTCTGTGTCTGGAACAGTAATGCCATTCATTTAAAAGACTTCAGCTGGAAATCACTGTAGACACTTGGTTTTGTAGTAAAATACCGTGGAGCTCCATCCATACCTTTGCATTTTAGGGTATATTAATCCTTGTGTAGGTAAAAGTGACTCTTGCTAAACTACAATTTCCTGGTTGTTCCCATTATGGATAGAGGGGGTTTCCACATAGAGCAGCAGAGTACAAATGAAGCTGCACCAGCTCTTGAAAGGGTGTTTAACTGCAGAGGTTTGCAGATGGCCAGAGCAGCAGCTTGGGCAGCAGGCAATAGACACACATAAATCAAATCTGGGAATTGTGAAATGGTCGGGGTTCAATTCAGCTTCACTATGTGATCTTATTGAGACCTTTTGTCAGAATATTCCATTTGGGAGTTTGTTTATACTTTTCTTTCAAGGAAAACTGTTGAAGTAAAAGATCAGCTGTATCTTTTCAATGCAATTTTTGGGATTTTAAAAACAGTTGGAGTGTTTCAGCATCCTCAAGATGAGAAATTAGGTACCATGATTTAAAACAAAAGAGATATTCATGACACCAAACTGCAGACTCATAATTTACCAATTAAATAGGGTGTTTTTATTTAGGTCCTCAAAGATGTTCCTGCTTTTCAGACACCCTCTGAAGATAATACAGACTTGAGAAGCTGAGGTACTTTGGTCAGTTTTTGGAGCTCCTTAATAAAAAGATAAGAGGAGTGTGCTTAGGCATACAGACAATCTGAAAGTTTGGGGGTGGCACAATTAAAAGCAGGAATGGAAAAATATTGCCTGTCAGAAGTTTTTGTTATATTTTTACGTAAGAACAACATGCAGTTCTTTTGCAAATCAAGGAAGAGTAATTTAGAGGATTCAGGGGTCTAAGGCAAAGTAAAGCTTATATGTCTAACCTCAAATAAATGTGGAGATTTCAAGGGTATTGCTTGTGTGGTTTTTTCTCTTTCTCAATCAAATGGAAATCTTAACAAAAAGAAACCATATAGCCTACATATGCATGAACAACTTATTTATTAAGGACTGTATTAAGGAATGGCTTTGAATTTAAATATTCTAGCAGGAGGTAAATGTTTTCTCGTTTTTACCTCACTTAATTTACAAATGGGGCATATGCAGCCTGGACAAGCTGATCTTTCCACTGCACTACTGATCTTCATCCATGGGAAAAGAAAAAAATCCCTACAGAAATAATTTTGAACATGTGACATCAACCTGTGAAACTCCAGAATTTCATCATAGATTTGGTCAGATTTCAAAACCTCAGCTTTGGCTTACTCATTTAGAGAGAAGTAGAGTCCTCCATTTAATCCAGATGTGTAGAAGGTTCCAGAAAGTGAGATTATGAAATTCAATATTCTGACAGTGCCTGATAGGAATAGTGATTAAAATTGGTGAATTATCATATACCATAGTCCTGGTGAATAAGACTTAGATTTTTATGTCATTAAAGGGAAACTGCTGTACTTAAGTTATGTTCTGAATCTTAGTCTTCTATCCAAAATAATAATAATTTTTATGACCAGTACTAAAATAGCTGCCAAGGAGATGGTGTTTATTACAGATAAATTTAAGTTGCCATATAATGGAAAATGGTAATTGTAATTTAGAATGAATGTGACTCTGTCAGTGCTCAGAGGACAGATGACATTTTTTAAGAATTCCCAAGTGACCGAAAATACGTATTTTTTAATAGAAGTTTGCAGGTGTCTTTGTATGCCTAAAGCATGAGACACAACCATGTTGTAATGGATATATACTCCAAAAAAGTGCCATTGCAAACTTTAGTTAGGTGGTTTTTAAGCGTTCCGTGTTTAAGGTCCAACTTTGTTCTTATTTTTCAGTGAGACTGATACAAAATGTTTACAGAATTTGAATAAAGCAAAAGAAGCCTTTGGCACTGGGTAGTGCATTTGGATAATGGTAACAGCTAAGATTATCTGGATCTTATGTTTTTAATCATTGAAGAATGTGGCTTATTCTGTCTGGCAACAGATTAGGAGGAAGATAACATATGGGGGTCATTCTGTGGAATTTCTGAGCCTCATTTCAGCAATACTAAAACTGCTTGGAAAGGGGATGCAAACCTCCCCACCTCCATCTATGAATAGCTGGTCCTTTCCATCCCTAGCAATAAGTGCCACACTTTGTGCTAAAATTACATTTCCAAGGGAACTGCAGTGGTTAGCAGAGCTAACCCAAGCATGGACTGGTGGGCACACTGGTCCCGGTGACCTCAGTCCTCCCTTTTCTTCTTCTGCCACACCAGTTTGGTAGTGAGAACAGGCAGGAGCAGGCACAACTTGGCCTCCTTTTGTCAAGGCAGAGCAGATACGCAGGGAAAAAGTGTCACTTAGAACTTTTCACAGTGTGCTTGTGAAATTGTGTTCTTGTACCACATATCATAGTGATTATTCTCTCAGTAGTATACAAACTATAGAGAGAGTGATGAAGATAGTGGAGAATGTAATTAAGCTTAAGTCTGTAAATCCATTGCAATCTGCTTTAAACTCAGTGACAAGATTTACACTCTATGACAGTCTGAATGCTAATTTGTGTGACTGTAGGTTGGCAGAAACAGAAAAAATTTCTTTGATTTTTTCTGAACTGACGAGGTTACCAGAATCTTTTGTTTGCTCTTGACACACAGAGACATTGTGCAATTGGTTTTATTGTGTTCAAAAAAGCAAACAGGAGCAGGGAGGGGGAGGTAAGGATGTGGGGAGTAGGAGAGATAGGAATATATAAAGGGAAATTGCATGTGCCTCTCCTGTGTTTTTATTTCATGTTTTCCCCAAGGTCCATGAATGCAAAATGAAGCTATTTCTCCTAAGCTGCTTGCTGGTTTCTTGCTGTTGCCAAGCTGGGGCAGTGAACAGGGAGTACTATATTGGCATTACAGAGACTGTCTGGAACTATGCACCTGGTGATGCCAATGCCATCTCTGGGCGGCTTTTTGCTGAAGAAAAGTAAGTAAAGCAGTGTCACTGGTTGAGTTTTATTTTACAACTTCATCTGGTTTAGACAGCAGGGCCGGACTGAAAACCTGGTGAGTCTTCTTGGAGTCAGTGGATTTTCTGTCAGATGTATAAGGGAATTTCGATTTTTTTCCTGGCTTGCTTGAGAATTGAATTCCAATGTTCTAATTCAGAGCATTGGAATATGTAGTGGGGTGTGAATTTGTTGTAATGAAATATTTACTAAGTAGAGACTAGAATAAGACCCTAAATGTCTAATGGTGTTTAATTTTGAATGTCTAAGGTGCTAGTGCTGAAGAGATGATTTTTGTTCTTGTTTTTAAATGCAGAATCTTTAAATTTAAAACTTTCCCACTGAGCACAGGTTTCCTTTTTAGTTATTTATTGTTGGCCGGGATGGTTTTCACTGATGCAGAAGCACAGCTGGGTACTTCCACCCACAGTGGAGGAGCTGGGTTGCTCTTACAAGGCAAGGAGGGTCCTGTGCAGAGTGAGAGCACTAAGTAGGCTGAAGATATGGAGGGTGAGGAGGGGAGCACCCTGGAGGTCTGAATAATCAGTTAAGAAAACTCAGATATAAAAGGCATCAGAAAAATATTTGAGAGAGAAAAAGTATTCTTCTATTTTTTTCAGTGCCTTTAAAATTAAATAGGACTATATTAAAGCAAAAACAATGACAAGAGAAATCAGAAATTAGAAAAAATTTTAAAATGCAGTTCTCATTTGGTTTGTGGGTGAGGGATTAGAAGATTTCCTGTTGTTTTTTTTCTCTAGCGAGAGCCTCAGCCATAACCTGCTACTCGATCAGGTGTGAGATGAAACAGTCAGCTTTTTATTTTTTCCACTCACAAACTTTGTGAGGTGTAAGACACTGCCAGGGATTCATCAGGCTAGTAATTCTGATCAGGGGTGGAAACAGGTCATCTTGTCTGAGAATTGCAGAGCTGTGTTGTAATACAACAAACCACTTCTGTTCACTGCACTTTCACTGCTTTTCTCTGGTCTGTAGTGACCTGCAGCATACTACATTAATTTCAGGTTTTCAGTGGTTGTAAGCCTGCAATGGAGCTGGTCCCTTGTATTGTACTTTTCAGTTTCAGCTTCTCTGATTCCCTTTCTCCTCCTGGACCCTTTACGAGGCTGCGCTTATGTGGAGATTGATATTTATAGGGGCAGGGAAAAGCACAGTGCAGAAGGAATGCACTACAAGTAAATGGTATCTGTTTAAATGGTCCAAGAAGAGCCTCAACATATTTATTCGATTTCGGTTGTAGCTCAAAAGCCTCATGCACTCAGAATTATAGTAACTGAGCCTTTGCAACTGAGTTTATGCTCCCCAAGTGGAGCTCTGAACTGGCATTTTAATTACACTTCAGACCTGTGCTTGCCGGGGTACCTACAATTCCTTCCCCATATGCTCAAACAATACTCCACCTCGTAGAAAATACTTTGCGTTTTTGGGCAGTATTAACTTATTTCAGAGCAAGGCTTGCACATAGTTGTGCACAGCACTGCAGAGGCCTGGCCTTTATTTGAGACTATTGATTAAAACCACATTACAGATGCGTTCGTATATTTTCTTTACAGGAAGGCTGAAGTCTTTCTCAAAAGAGGACTACACAGGATAGGAAGAACTTACAAGAAGGCTATCTACATTCAGTATACCAATCATTTATATGATGTGATAGTTGACAAACCTTCCTGGCTGGGTTTTTTAGGTCCTATAATTAAGGGAGAAGTTGGAGATTCCATTACTATTCACTTGAAAAACTTTGCTTCCAGAAACTACACACTGCATCCACACGGTGTAAGATACACAAAAGAAAATGAAGGTAATATTGATTCATTTCTGTGCCAGAATTTATCAAAAGTTAATCAACCCTCTAAGTGGTATTCTCCCATCAGAGAGCAGACTGGGCAAGTAAATAGAGATTTAAATTAGGACACAATGAATTTGAAATAGGAGCTAAGTTTGATCATTTTTCAAGAGTGAAATACAAAGCCAAAAGTGGAATTTGTAAAGAAGGCAATTTTAGATCAAAGTTTTACCTGAAGTAAGAGTATTTGTGTTTCAACCAAAATAAGGGTATAAAGGTATATAAGAGATTCAGGTATGGGGGGTATATATAAAAATTTGATGCTGTGAGGAAGATATTGTTAACAGTAATAATGTACTGTTCCGAGTTCTTAACAATTAATTTGTGTATGTGGTATGTAAGATGCACCAGAGTTTCTCAAAATGGAGAAACACATACTGTTTAGTAATTAATTAATGAGATGAAAGTCTGACACACTCTAAGATATATTCAGGGGTGCTATTGGGATGGGTGATGGCTAGTCTTTGCAATGGCCAGTCTGGCCACACTCAGGCAATGGGGGATTTTCTGCAGTGGATGGCATCAGAATATGGCTGTTGAAAGTTTTATTACTGAGCCTTCAAAACAGTGTGTGAATTGTTGAGAATATGATGCCTCAAAAGCACTCTTTAAAAATCTTTCATTAGAAGAATTTATGAAATATCAGCCTAGCTTCTAGTATTTTGTGGACTTTTTCATTACAACTAGTCTGTGTCTTTATCAAGACACACTCTGTGGGATCAGAACAGTGTATTATGTAGCAGTATGTACACTTTTTGGAATTTTTTTCTATTGCTATCATTCCAGCAACACCTATACTACTTCAGGGCATATGTCATTTTTTAGAACAGGATCCAAGATTAATATTTAACAAATGTTTTACAAACATTTGAATTGTTACCTTTTTACAAGTCATACATAGTCCCCTCCCAATAAATTAAGGACTAACTTTAATGGGCCATTAATTGAAGTACTCCTATGGACTTCAAAGGCAAATGAAAAGATTCTTAAAGAGAAAGAAAGCATCTACTCATCTGATTTAAAAGCTGTGGGTTTTTAACCTGTATTCAGATGTTCAGTCCATTTTACTGCAGCATGTAGTCAACTTCCAGCATGGCAGGTCCTATCCTGACACCCTGTTGTGAACGTGCTAATGGTGGCTGCGTGGAATTCTTCAGGTGCTTTTTATCCTGACACCACCAAAGATTTTCAAAAGCGAGATGATGCTGTGGAGCCTGGAGGTCAGTACACTTACACCTGGGATGTGACAGAAGATCAAGGTCCAGCTAAAGGAGATGCAGACTGCATAACCAGGGCTTACCACTCCCACATAGATGCTCCAAGAGATGTTGCCTCAGGGCTTGTTGGGCCTTTAATAATTTGCAGGAAAGGTAAACCATAAATAAATAAGTGAGTAAATAAATACATATGCAAGGTGATTGATAATTTGTAAATATCAGTGAAATAACTTCCTGGAAGAGGAGAAGATTACGATTTATTTTGAAATAACTGCTTTTGGTCTTCTCAATTAGCTGCCTTCTCTAGTGTAGGAAGTAGTCTGATTTTGTGTATGAGAGTGAATACAATTTGCAGAATACTTTGTCCACAAATCCATATGAATGAGATGTGCTATGCTAGCAATGTGCAAGGAGTTGTAAATACTGATATAAGAAAGAGATTAACACACAATATTTATTCTCAGTGATTTTATAGAATGTATCAAAAGGGATTTTTGTTTCCTGAGTATGTCTGTAAGTTTATGTGTACAGTCACACTCAAGAAGTGTCAAAACATGAAGTAAACAGGGTCCAGCCCTACTGAGACTAGAGTTAGAACTGACAAAAAGTAATGTCAGTTACCAAAGATTTTGAATATACCGCTTTCTTTTTCAGGTACAATGAATAGGGACAGTGATCAACACTTTGATGCTGAATTTATCCTTATGTTTTCTGTGGTGGATGAAAATCTCAGTTGGTATCTAGAGGACAATATCAGATCATACTGTTTTGAGCCTTCCAAAGTGGAGAAAGATGATGAAGACTTCCAGGAAAGCAATAAAATGCACTGTGAGAGAACATTATATTGTTGCTTGTCACTGATATCGTGAAGTAATATTTTTCTCTCTTGTCTCTTTTAAAGATGAATTGTAGATTTTTTTTTTAATCAGGGCTTTTTCTTAGAGGATTAAGAAAGATTCTTTTAAATAAAAATTTTTAAAGTTTAAAAGTGATGGCAAATGTTGTACAATCAAACCTTTGGAGCTGTGATATAAAATTCCTAGGGGCCAAGAAGCTCTTTGCCAGTGTAATTTTCCCAGGCACTCTAAACAGATTTATGTTACTTTGTTCTGTTTCTTAGTCCTGAGCTCTGTACTATAGTTTCACAGTTTAGAAAAACAGTTTTTACTGTTAGTGTAAACAAATAAGACACCTCTGTCTTTTACATGGATTCCAGAATCATAGCTATGTGGAGGAAGCATGTGTCTTGATTTTCAAAGGTGTGGAGCTTTCTTTTGAGGCTCTTTCTATTTTGAAGAATAGAGCAATGGTTGTATGATCCTGGATTTGAAGAAAAAATTCCAAGGTCTGTGAAGTTAACTGTAATAAACATTTATTCTAGCAATCAATGGGTACATGTATGGATACCTCCCAAACCTCACAATGTGTGTGGAGGATAAGATAAAATGGCATCTTTTTGGCATGGGTAATGAAGCTGATATCCATTCAGCCTACTTTCATGGACAGACCTTAATTGAAAGGCATCATCGAGTTGACACCATCAGCCTCTTCCCAGCCACATTCATTGATGCCGTCATGGTACCAAGGAGCCCTGGGGAATGGCTGCTCAGCTGCCAAGTGAATGACCATATTGAAGGTACAGTACAAGTTTCAGGGATCAGAATTTTTTTAGCTTGTGGTAAGAGTTTACTGAGTCACTTTCACAGGGCTCTTGACCTGGTGATATGCCAGGCAATATTCTCCTCTAGGTAACAAAAGTCTCATAGTAATTGAAATGCCTAGAAGTGCATTAGATGGGTTTGAGCATGTAGCCATGGGAATCAAGGGATTCTTCTCTCTAATGGACATCATCATCAGCTGGCAGCAATTAGCACAGCTGCACTTTTGCAAGCCTCACCTTTGGACAAAAAACCAGCATGATGTTTGCCTCTTGCTGGAGTAAACTAACCACAGTTTTCTGTTTGCCAACAGAAAGTTGGGGCTTGTTCCATGTTTGGCAAAGGGCATGGGACAGGCAGGCTAACTTGTCTGCTGACAAATACGTGTTCTGGAAAGCGCATTGGTGAAAAAGCAGAGATGTTATTTTCTCTTCCCTGTGTTATCCTGTATTTTCAATTTTAATAGCCATATGAAATATTTAGGAAGCTAGTTCCATGCTTTAGAATTATCTATATTCCTGTAAGTGAGGGAAGTAATTTGTCATGGAAGTGGGAAAGAACACAGAACTGAAAATCATTCTCCAAGATTTGAAAACTCTGATATAAAAAGAAGTATGTAACCTACAGATTCAACTACACAGGGGTTCCAAACTTTGAAATAGTTATCACATCAAACAATGTCCTGATATGGATGAAGCATCCTGGACAAGACCTAAATCCTAAAAATTGGCCTGATTTATAGCTGTAGAAGGGCTCTCTTCACTGTATTATTTGTATCTCCAGAAAGCAGATTTGCTAACTGCTTCCCTTAGGATGCAGAGACTTGGGAGTTCCACAAGTAAGCTGTTAATTATATTTAGAGGGAGAATGGTCAGTCTGGTAACATCTGACCATGGCTGAAGTGTTCGCTGACAGCACTGTGTCCACCCTCCCCTAATCTTCTCTGCCATGCCAGTTGCAGCTTTACAAGCAGAATGCCCTTTACTGCACCTGTCTGCCTGCTATAGATACCATGGCTGTGTTTCTATATCCTAGCTCAGCTGGCATGCCTTCTTTTATAGCATTCATCTTCCACTTTGTGATTTTTGTATTCATCAATGGTGTGGGAATTGTCCAGGGAACAGAAGAGCTGTTGGACACAGGGAAAGACAAAATAAAATGCAGTTCCTTCTCCCTAGGTTTCTCTACCCCTTTTTTTTTTCCCAGGTGGTATGCAGGCCCTTTTTAAAGTAGAAGATTGTAAGAAATCCACACCAGATCGCAATGAGAGTACAAAAATAAGACAGTACTTCATTGCTGCTGAAGAGATCATCTGGAATTATGGCCCATCTGCAGTGAACCATTTTACAGGACAAGAATTAATCGTTGACAGGTAAATGCCTCTAATTAAAGAATTTTTGTTTTCCAAGCAGAATTGATTTAAGCATGCTAAATGAGGTAAGACATATGGTAGAACTGACTTTTAAGCAGAATTGCTCATTGTCCTCATCTGTGCTTAAATATTAATGCTAGAATAAATATCTGACCAAATTAGGTCAATTGTTTTCCTTGTAATCTTACTTTAAATTTTGCTGCTATGTTAGTCATTTCACTGGGATTAAGATTAATTATTATGTCGTATCTAGGCTGTGACTCTTGATTATTCAAGATGGTTGATCATTCTGAGTTAGGGAACAAAGTAGGAGTTCATCACCATTGCCTTAGATGATAAAACTCATGCTAAAGGTATCTCATCCAGGAAACAGCTTGCATGAGATAGCTTTGCCCTTTGCACCGTGTTTACTATTTAAGACCTGAATCAATTCACTGAATACATTGATTCCTCAAGTTTTTCGTCTCTGAGTTAAAGCATACTTACCTCTTCCACAAGCGACAAAGAACAGTTCATTGGTTGAATAGTGCTTGGAAAACACTGAAAGGTCCTTTCTTAGAGAGTAAAAGTGTAGACTGAATCTTCTCACTTTGTATATAGATGTTACATATTCTTGGTGTGCATATCTGCTCCTGTTGAATTTTTTTAACTTCTAATTAAAAGAAGAATAAACTCAAGGTTATGAAATGTTAGCTAGAAATCATCATTGGTGAGTCTCTAAGCATACTGGCTTTGTAAGGGCAACAGAGCACAGTGGCTTTTTCTTAATGAGAAGTTAGTGAAGGATAATGGATTCCTGCACACCGTATATGGGACTGCATGTAAGTGTATGGCCATACCACTGAAAAGAAACCCAAAAGACAAACTCAGCATATCATACCTCAGAAAACAGGGTTGAGGTCCAACTGCTTTTGTACAGCTGAACATTTTGACTTGAACTGTTTGTGTCTATTGCAATTTCTTTTACACAGTGAATCTCACATCTTTTTTGAACAAAGTGGGACAAGAATTGGTGGCTCCTATAAAAAAGCAATTTACAAAGAATACACAGATGGTTCTTTCACTGAACATAAAAAAAGGCTTGCAGAGGAAGCACATCTTGGACTCCTAGGTAAGAGAGTCAAAAATTTTTTCATGTCAAAGATTTATGAGAGTAAACAGTCACTTCCACTGGTTAGTGAGCAGTGCCCCCACCTCCAAGGAGAAGCCCTCAGCTCTCCCTGCCTCCAGCAGTCACTAGTGCCTGTGGTTTCCCCAAAGGTGTAAAGAAGCTCTTGAATGCAACTCTGTCATGGTACCCAGCTTCCCTGTAGGAGCATGCCACGGTCTCCAAAGGGCAGGCTCTGAATTACAAGGCCAGGCTAGGTAGGTCTAGTCCTATTGATAATCTTGCTGCTTCTGGCATGGGTTGGTGCTAATGTCTGTAAATCCCTTTCCAAAGAGAGGAACTGTCCTGAAAGTCACTGGGCCTCCACATGCACTGGGAATGGTTGCTGCTGGGCTGTTGTGTGATTCAGGCCATATGCCAGGGACCTGGTTGTGGCCACAGAGGCCTAGGGGCATTCCTTGTGCAAGGATAAAAGCAGCCAGACACTAAATGCCATAAGTTTGTGGTGACCTGTACACCATTTGATAGAAGTATCCTGTAATTAGACCATGTACACTTTTCCAGGACCTGTGATCAAGGCTGAAGTGGGTGAGCGCATCAGGGTGACCTTCCGGAACAATGCCAGCCGCCCATTCAGCATCCAGCCCCACGGTGTGAGTTACCACAGGAGCGAGGCAGGGGCACGGTATGGGACCGCCCCCAGAGGTGAGCCACGGATGGGGTACTGCAGCATCTGAGCACACACTGTCTTACCTGTCCATGTGTTAAAGGTGATAAAAGAAACAATGTTCACTTGGCATGATTCCCAATGCTGATTTCCATAACAGGTACTGAATCTCCAGCCTCTCATGTGAGTCCCAGCACTACATTTACATATGAATGGGATGTACCAGAAGATGTGGGTCCCACAGACCAAGATCCAGACTGTTTAACCTGGCTTTACTACTCAGCTGTGGATGCAGTCAGAGACACCAGTTCTGGCCTTGTGGGTCCTCTCCTGGTGTGCAGGAAAGGAGCTCTGCTTTCTTCTGGGAAACAGGTCAGTTAAAGAAGGAAAAAGGAAACCTTTGCATTATCACAGCTGAATCTGCTTTCTCCTCCCAGACTGCACCACCTTCGCTCCACATCACAGTTTCACCCATGTCCTAAGGGGAATACACAACATGAAGAAAGTGGGGTTGGTTTTCCATCTGGCTCCAGATAGATAGTCACTACAATGTGAAAACACCATCATCATGAGCAGTTGCTGGCATTCAAGCCTCAGCTATGACAAGAACCTCTAGGAAAATGTAGAGATTTTAAAGATCAAAACACAAACTCACTTTCAGAGGTGGTCCCTGCTGGTAGAAAGAGCATCAGCAGTAGATTCTTAGTCACCAGATACAGCAATTACAGAGCTTTGAGATTATCAGAACGAAGTATCAATGTATGCATTTACTCTACTTTGTGACTTGTACTCATGAAATATTATGAGCATAGGATTTTTCTCCCTGACATTTTCTGTTCACTCATTTCTATTTTTCTTTCTACTATTTCTTCTCAACAGAAAAATGTGAACATGGAGTTTTTTCTACTTGCCACAGTATTTGATGAGAATCTGAGCTGGTATTTGGATGATAATATTTTGATGTTTACACTAAGTCCTGATAAAATTGACAAAGATGATGAAGACTTCCAAGAGTCTAACAAAATGCACAGTAAGAAAATTATTAGTTAGCCAAATATTAATTGCTACAGTAAGGTTTTTACTTTTATAGTTTCATGTTGGAGGCTGGAAAGCTGTATAGTGCAGAGACATTTCATTCCTTTCCAGTGGAAAAAAACCCAAAGCATTTCAGTGCAATTCAGTTTCAACTAAATGTGGTAGCTCAAAGTATAATGCCAGCTGTTCAGTGTCTTGCATGGCAGTTGAGAATTTAGCACGGTTATGTACCACTTTGAGCAGATAGAAGGAGGAATTAGGTCTTTAGCCTGTGTGCAACCACAATGAGTGCAACCAGGCAGCAAGACAAAACTGATCTCTGGTCTACAGATGATGTAGCTGAAAGGAGGTTTTTCACAGAGTTAAAGAGCAGTTGAAGTTGGATGGGACCTCAGGAGGTTACCTGGTCCAACCCCCTGCTCAAGTAGGGCCACCCAGAGCCACTTGCCCAAGACCATGTCCTGATGACTTCCAAATACCTTCAAGGATAGAGACTCCACCATCTCTGTGGGCAGCCTCTGCCAGTGCTTGGTCAGCCTCATAATAACAGAGTGTTTCCTGATGTTTGGAGGGAACATCCTGTGTCAGTTGGTGTCTGTTAGTGTCAGTTGGGCTTCTGCCCCTATCACTGGGTGCCACTGGGAAGAGCCTGGCTCCATCCTCTTGGCACTCTCCCTGCAGGTGTTTGTACAGGTGGGTGAGATCCCCGAAGCTGCCTCTTCTTCAGGCTGAAGGGTCACAGCTCCCGCAGCCTTTCCTTGTACGAAGAGATGCTTTCTTGTCCATCATCCTTGTGGCCCTTTGTTGCCCTCTCTCCAGTATGTTCATATCTTCTGTACTGGGGAGCCCAGAACTCAGCACAGCCCTGCAGGTGTGGCCACAGCAGTGTGAGCAGAGGGCAGGGATCCCCTCCCTCAACCTGCTGGCTGGACTTGGCTGCCTCAGAACGGGTCTTTGCTTCTTTAATAGGGCAGAACTGAGTTGCACACTGATCATGTTTTACTACTGTAGAAATGTTTTTCAAGTTTCGTGGGAAAAAGACGCTTTTACCCTCAGGCCCTAGCCCTGCCAGTAAGTCCTAATCTTTAAGCATATTTGTTTACGCATTTTTAAAAATTTTCCTCTCAGGGCCATTCCTGTTTACAGACTCTTGGTGCTGAGCATTCAGTGGTACCTGTGAAGCCCAGGATTTGAAAGTTTTGCAGAGGACTATCTAGAAAGGGTTAATAACTCCAACTAAAAAACCCTTCCAATTGCCTCCACTGTATGGCTGGAGGGTGTTGCAGGGTGTAAAGTGGGATCCTTTATGCATCCTGAATATGTGATGAGTAGAAAGCAGGAAAAGTTTCAGTTGGTCAAGGCAGCAACATGTACTGTAGACATTGAAAAGGGAAACAGTTAGAAATTATTTTTAAACACTGGGGTTTAAAAGCTGTTTTGCTTTAATTGATTCTTTAGTTTTGTTGATGTGATAAAATATTTTATTATTAATGTTTCTGTCGGTCTAAGGCATGACATTACATCTGAAGTGTTTATTAATTTATCTCTATTGCAGAATTAAGTAATATATTGATCAAGGTGGGTTTTGCTTTCTCAAATTTTCTATAGCCATTAATGGTTTTATGTACGGAAATCAACCTGGTCTTGAGATGTGTAAAGGAAGTCTTGTTTCCTGGCATTTGATGGGCTTGGGTTCAGAAGTTGATGTCCATGGGATATACTTCTCAGAAAACACATTTGTAACTAAAGGAACAAGAAGGGATACAGCAAATCTGTTTCCACATACAGTTCTTACAGCTATTATGAGGCCTGATTCTGAAGGTAAATGTCTTGTTTAAAAATTCTGTTAGT
This sequence comes from Daphoenositta chrysoptera, assembly GCA_013397915.1. NCBI lineage: Eukaryota > Metazoa > Chordata > Aves > Passeriformes > Daphoenositta > Daphoenositta chrysoptera. The sequence goes on along the minus strand of VZRO01000190.1, from coordinate 74,642 downwards.
AATGCAGAAACTGTTACCTATGAATGTTTTGTGCATAGAGACAAACTTTAAGTAACTGGTATATTGATCCTGGTGCTAAAACCATGTACAGCTGTGTTTGAAGGGCAGCAAACTGTAAGGACATATGTTGTTAATGCTAAAGCCTTGATTTTTCTAGCTCCTCTGTATGCTGAATTTTATTACCACAAGTAGCCATACTGCACAAAGATTTTGGACCTTGTATGAGCAATAACCTGTGTCTCAGTCTCCTCAAGTCTTTGTTTCTTATATGCCCCCTAGGAGTTTTTGAAGTGTCCTGCCTGACAACAGACCACTACACCGGGGGCATGAAACAGAACTACAAAGTGAAAAAATGCCACTGGTGGAATGTAGACTTATCTATGTATTTGCATGAAAAGATTTACTACATTGCTGCAGTGGAAATTGAATGGGACTATTCTCCTAACAGGACATGGGAATTTGAGCGGCACCAATACCATGAGGAAAGGTACTTTGGAATATACACAGGGGGAAAAAAAGCAAAACAACCAAAGGAGCAACTCTGCACCTTTTCCTCTTCCAGACGTTTCTAGACACACTTTCTTTTCACATATATTTTTTTGGGCTCACTTGAATTTGTGGTCCTTCCCCAGAGTAGTGTTGCCATGTAACTGAGCCAGACAGCACAATGTTTGAGAAATAGTCCAGCACAGGTCTTCTGTGGGACAGGTGTAGATTTTAATGTATCCTGGATAGTGCATATGCATTTATTATTTACTGATGTTGGTAGTCCTTGATGTGGAAAGCTTAAAATGTTCATTGTCATCATATCTATGATGATTATGTCCTGATAAACAAGCCTTTGTCTCATGTTTATTTGTGGTCTGAGTAAGGTTCTTTTTGACCCCTCTCAATTTCATGAGATTGCACAAGATACATCCATGATTGAATCCACTCACCATGAAGCTTGTTGTCTTGGTGTTTTATTTCCAGTATTTGAATCTCAATGAGAGAGAACTGATTGGATCAAATAATTCCTGCCAATTAGCAGAAAAGGCTAAACACGAATGATCAATTTCTGTGTTCCACCTGAATAACTTGAGTAGCAGATTATAACTGTGTTTTGTTAACTTAATTGTATTTTCTTCTTTTTCCTCAGTTTGATAGCACATTTCCTTGCCCTGTCTACTAGTGGACTCTGACATAATTCTAAGCACAAGTAATATGGACTATGCTGTTACCAGACTTTTTTCCCCCCTATTGTGTCCAGTCCCCATGATCTCAGCAGAGAATCCCTCACATTTAATGGCAGCAAGACACTTAAGCTTTACAAGTTCTAGGCTTCATTTCAGAGGTACACAAGTCACCAAAGGCTCTAGTTTTCAGTATGCAAGTTGCTATGTGTCTTCTTCCAATTTGAAGCATTTGCCAGGCCAAGCAGTAAGCATTTTTTCAAGTACTGTAGAGACTTGATTTATTTATAGTGGGGTTTTTAACCTTTTAGAGAGAAACCTCCCAACTTAACAAGAATGTTTTCATGTTGAAGATACTAGCAGTTTATGAGATTACTCTTTCACTTAGCCAGATTCTTGCTTGATAGTTAATTGACATACCTGCAAAAGATGTTCTAAAATACATGAACGAATGCATTTCTTTCTTCTTTTGGCAGCCCTGGCAATCCATTTTTAAATAAAAATGACAAATTCATTGGCTCAAAGTACAAAAAGGTAGTATATCGCGAGTACACTGATCAGACGTTCAGTACTCCCAAAAACAGAGCAAAGGAGCAGCAGCACCTGGAAATTCAAGGTAAAGTCATCATGTTGAGTTTTGAAAATGCAAAAAATGTAGTGACACAAATCAGAAGATACTATTTGAATAATATTGAATACAGTTCTACCCACAAAACTTGCCTCAATCTAAGTGGAAAACCTACATGGAATTGCTACTTTTATTGTGGTGCTTTCCCTGCAAGATAACATTGCTTGCTTTACAAGGTAAAAAAACCGTTTGGTTTGTGGCCTAATCAGAGGTCAGTTTTTCCTAAGTCAGCATAAAACTGGGCAGCAACATCCAAACTGACTTCAGGTACACAGTAGACGCTCAGAACTTGAGACTTAGAGGCCTAACTTCAACAACTCAAGTCAGCATAGTGAACATTATTTTTATACCGTTTTCAGCTGAATTATGAGACAATGTTGTGAATTTGAACACAGCAAGCTGGCTCTCTGTCTGCTCTGATGTTTTGTAAAACCAAGTTAATCTTTCTTTTCAATCCAACAGGGCCACTGCTTGTGTCAAATATTGGAGATAAAATTACAATAGTTTTTAAGAACTTAGCATCAAGACCTTATTCTATCCATGCCCATGGAGTGAAAACAGACAGTTCTGTTGTTGCTGTTACTAACCCAGGTATCAAACAACCCTTCTTTATTTCCAGCAGGTAACATCATGACTTCTGGTAAGATTTAGCAAGCTTCCAGATAGCAGGAAAGACATCTTTTTTGTTTGTCTTACATCAGGTTCTTAAATTTTTGATGCTGATTATGACAAATATTTCTACAGTTCAAACAGCCCTGCTAACTATTGCTATGTATCCTAGTCCTTGACTAATTTTTTGACACAACGTGGCTGCACCTTTCATGAAAGCAAACAGATTTGGCTCCATAGGGAAAGCATAGCTCATGCTATTACTTCTGAAGTTCCTCTGTGATCTTTACAAAATATACAATTATTAAGTATGGTGATCTGGACAGTGCAGACACACACTCACACTCAAAAACTATTGTCAAGAAGAATCAGGGATCTGCAGAAGGGGCCATCAGCTAGCCAATGCAGTAAATGGGAAGTTCAAGATAAATATAAGCTATAAATGGAGATAACATCAGCTTCAGGATGACCTCCTGTAGGTCAGCACACTGAAAACTTCAAAAATTAATTGATACTTATTTAATTCAGGTGAAACAAAAATATATGTCTGGAAAATCCCAGAGAGATCTAGTCCTGAGAGAGGAGATTCACATTGTATTGCATGGGCATACCATTCAACAGTGGACATTGTTAAGGTATATTATTGGTATCAGTTTTGTTCATGTCTCCAACATAGATATAGCTGAAGGAGATGAGTCTGAAATTTTTTCTGCTTTCTCTGCCAAGTTATTTCCCCTATTACCATACCTTTGAACTTAAATGTTTCTTGAAGGCAAATTGCAAGAAAGTCAGGCCTGAAATTGAATGTCACAGGCATTCATGGTTTTGCTTCCTGGTTGTTCTGCTGTTGGTATAGATCATCTCAGATTCCTTTCTTACAGCTAGCACTTTATAGTTTGCTCAGTCTCTAATCAGTCATTTGTGGGAAAACTAACATGCAACTGTGAAACACAACTCTGCCATTTTTTACCAAGCATGAATTAGCTTAACACAGTATTTTTAATGGAAATTAATGTATTCCTGCCTTTGTCTCAACAAATACAAATAAAGTGTCAAGAAATATATTTTGAATGGAAACCAAGCTCAAAATTATAAAAATAGTTGGAAAAAAAAGCAATAAATTAATATGGAATAAATGTTTATTTTTAGCGAGAGATGAAAATGAGGCAGTCTTCACTGAACTTGATCCCTGAGTAGTATATAACAGTGGAGAAATAACTTGGTTTGACACTGGCTTCCCTTACTCCCAGATACTGACAGCTATGAAGATAGAAAGAGGATTCATGTATGTCATTAAAAGTACTTCTGCTTGGTTACATCTTGCAATTACATCGGTTTTCATCTGCCATTTCAGGACATTTACAGCGGATTAATAGGCACACTCGTTGTGTGTCATAGACATTACCTGCCATCATTTCACACTAAAAAGAAAGTTCAATTTGCTCTTCTCTTTATGGTTTTTGATGAAAATGAGTCATGGTATTTGGATGAAAACATTAAAACCTATTCTACCAACCCACACCTTGTTGATAAAGAGGATGAGGAATTCCTTGAAAGTAATAAAATGCACGGTATGTTTTCCAATTTAGTTCATATAGCTCTGGGAATTCTATAAAACTATGTATTTGAAAGTACTGCATATAAATTCAACTTTCTCAGCCCCCTGAATTTCCAGTTCCAGGACAGAAGGCCTGAAAAATTTTACTCAAACTGTTTGAAAACACTGCTAATGCCAGTGAACGACTTTTTTTTTCACAAGTTAAAAAAACGCCTAACAACAACAAAACAACAACAAAATCCCCTAGTATATTCCCACGTTGAAGTTTTGAGTAGAGAAAGAATAAAAGTGAAATTTGAAGTTCTGATTTGATGTCAGTAAGCAACTGTCCTGGATATGCTGGAAAGGCTACGTGCATCCCAAAAGCATGTCTTTGTAAAGATTTAATGCAATCCTTAAAAAAAGATCTGCAATTCCTGCAGCTCTTTAAAAACTGCAATATTATCAATGGTGTACAGCAAAGAAATTTTCTTTATTATGTCTTTCTTTCTAGTTTAATGTGGAATATAAACATAACCATTCATAATGTGCTGTCCAAAGCCATTACTTTTGCCTGGCATTGGCTTTCAAATCTTTCAATCCGTATTATATTAGAGATCAACAACACACAATACACAAAATCTTATTTGCTTTCTGTCTTACTTTCCTTCTTTTTAGCCATTAATGGAAAGGTGTTTGGAAATTTGCATGGCCTGACTATGCATGTTGGAGATAATGTCAGCTGGTATCTGATGGGAATGGGCAATGAGATAGACATTCACACAGCACACTTCCATGGCCACAGCTTTGACTATAAGGTATTAGGTCATTTTCACTTATTTCTTGCTGAGTTAAGAATGAGAGGTAAGTCAAATACCAAGGACCGTTATCTATGCTGAAAAGTCACATTACAATATTAAACAGGGCTTGTACTTTGATCGTAAGATTTTTATGCCTCACTTGATCAACATACAAGAGCCAGAGAGTCATCTGACTATCTGTCAGTAGCATTTGCTCACTGGTAACCTCAGAAGTTGCTTCAGTAAGATAGTTGTGAATTTTTCATGGCTGTGGTAAGACAAAAGCTACAGTTTTCCTTCATTTCCACTTAGTTGCCAGTTTATTAAACTTTGGACCATGAAGGGGATGTACAAAGTGATGCTTCAGAAAAAATGACACACAGAAGGCGTGTTTAACAGTTTAACTGTTGCTTCTTTTTGTCTTGAAGCAAACAGGGGTTTACCGGGCAGATGTCTTTGATCTGTTCCCTGGGACATTTCAAACTGTGGAAATGACCCCACAGAACCCTGGAACCTGGCTGTTACATTGTCATGTTACTGACCATATCCACGCAGGCATGGAAACAACCTACACTGTGCTCTCAAAGGAAGGTAAGAGCCATCTAGCTTAGTGATGTTCATTATCTTTAAGGATGCACAGTGGTGCTCACAGACAGGCCAGCATACTTAGAACCAGTTCAGGCACCCAGCAATATTCCATGTCTACAAGCAAAGATGTTGCAAGCCACCTGGTCATACTTCCCTCAGCACTGCTCAGGAAAGTGAAGTAGCTAAAGGACTGGATGATAACTGACTGTTACTTTGACTTACCATTCATGAAATGTGACAGATTTTTTAATTTAAAAATAATTTTTCAAGAGACAGAGTATTTCTGTACCCAAGAAGTCCCAGTAGTGTCAGACTTCATCTCAATCTTTGTTCAAAACAAGCACAGTTGGTAAACACAGCTGAATTCATCATCCCTCTACAGCTGAAGTAGTGAAAAACTAAAATAGTGTTTACTTTCTCAAGGGCATGCTGTAGCTTTACAGACACTATTACCTTGCTCTAGCAATATTACCAGTGAAAAATCTTGAATTTTGAAGAATTTTGAAAGTTCTTGTTTCTAAAAAGTTGATACAATTTTAAAAACAACACTTTCCCGTACTCAAAAGACAGAGCATAAGGTATTTCTTGTAGCTAATTGACAGAAACAGTAGAAATAATTCAAAATATGTGATGTACTTATATATATATATACAACTATATGATTTACATTTATAGCTATACTAAAAATACAGAATGCAATATTAAACAGAAAATCTAATTCTCCTTGATAAACCACTGGAATGTAAAACACAACCTAATTCTATTTTATTAACACTACTGATTTACAGAGTATGTTATGCCAAACCTCCACAGACAATAACAGGGCTAATTTAAGAGCACAAGACATGTAAAAACAGACTTCCAATTTTTACCAGCAATATGTTGGATTTTTTTATTATTAGCCATCTAGAGTGCATTAAAATGTACCCTTCAGTGCATCCTACAGTTGTTTTTAAATCTAACTCACGGTGGCCAGAAGGTACTTGGATCCTCTGTGTTCATTTTGGACTCTGTTGGCCCCATGCACAGACTATTCTTCTGATGAAATGTAACATAAACTATTTTTCCCCTTCTAGACAAACAGTCTCTGTTCCCAAGATTATTCAATCAGGTCAAGTGTAAGAGCATGCCAGGCACTCAAGAATGATGAAAGCACTTTAACACAGTGATCCTCCAAAGTCTCCCTTCAGTGAAGCATTTCTTGGAAAATACTCTCTCCTGGACCACTCATCTCTACATGTTTTGGGAGATTTCACATAGCAGCCAAGGCTAAGAAAAGAACCACAGACTAAGACAGATGAATGGATGTAACAGCTTATAAATACATTTTTCTATAAATGAAAATAGTATCTTGCAAGCAAAACATATTCTAGGTCATGGTTAATGCATGTTATTTAGCAGCTGAGAAACATCGAAGAGCTAATGAAGTCTACTTCAAGTTTGCAAATAACCCCAAATAACAGCAAATTTTGGGTATCTGTCATCCCACTGTCACATTTTACTGGATAGGTATGTTTGTAGTAACTGCTTAGAAAACAGGAATTTGGTTATCACTTTAGGTTCACACTGAAAATATATTTAGTATTGTATAATTGAGCAGTTAACAAAAAGTTCTGTTATTTCTGTTGAACTACTTTCTAATTTTATTCAGTAGTATCTTTCAAGAGTGTGCAGTTAAAAGATTTGTTTTTCTGTTATGAAAATAATTCCAAGGCAAAATTAGGCTGAAGTAACCCAAATGAAATGCAGACACTGAAGGCCAAAATTTGGTGACTATGGTACTGAAGAGCTTTGCTCTGATGACTCTTAAGTAACTCCTGCAGTGGAATCATTTCGCTGTTGCAGCCCTTGGCAAAGGAAAAAGGAAGTGCTTCCAGACAGAGGGAAGCAGCAGTATTAGAGCATGGCTGATGCTGGTCAAAAATGAAAGCAGTAAGAGCAGACATGGTCATGCCATTGAGCTGTGATTCAATAACCCAACTCCTCATGTTAGATCTGTGTCAAAAGAGAGGGAAAGACATATGGGACAGGCAGCAAAAGCAAGATATCTGGGCTTTATACCTTTAAGAATGAAACTGCTTCTCTGTAACAAACCTAAATCGCTTTGGTCTTTTTTAAAGATTATACTGAAACCGGTGTAATACCTACCAGTAAATCAGACAATTGATTTTACCTGTAGCAGGAATGCTATGTGAGTAAGTTAAACTACTTTTGATTTATCTTCTTTTTTTTTTTGTTAATGTATTTTAGCTGAAATATAGATGATCTCTTCTGAGTGACTTCTACAGGTTTAAATAGCATTGCAACTCCAGTGGAAACATTTGATAGAGTCAGTGACAGCTAATTAGGCCTACAGATGGTTTAGATGATTATGGGATCACAGCAGTCACTGTATTTTTGGTAATTGTTGAAAACCCCAAACTACATTCATAAGAAAGTAATAAACATTGTGACATTTTATTATGACTGAATTCCATCTCTGAAGGAGCAGAAAGATGCTTTCTGCTCACAAGACAGACAAACATCAGTACACACATGCACAAGTACCTGAGATACTTACCAAAACCTAGAAGAAATAAGAGTTTTATTTTATTTTGGATTTACGGCCTAGTGATATTTCAAATACTGTCTACTGACTGAGCATAACAGAAGAAGAAAGAAAACAAAGAGCAGCAAGCCAACAGTAGTCCATATTTTCCACTTCTGTTTCTCTTTGATTAATGGCCTTTTCTTGTGAATTGCTAAATTAAAACATTTCCAGTGTAACACTTGCCTGGGTATGTAACTCAGATGACAGAGCAGTGGCCTGATTTTGCCAGCTAGAATTCAGGGAAATGTCTGTGCTGCAAAATGAAGTCAGTTGAGCCGAATTCCACTTGGAAGAGTAAGGTACTCACTTTTACTCATGCAGTTAGACACATGCCTGAGCCTGAATTCCTCCCTAGGTCAGTAACTAACATAGATTTGAGACTGACTTTCTACTTGACTTTCAATAAACACCGTATGTTCAGTTGTACTGTACAGTCTGTATTTCCTAGCTGCTTTAGCACCAGAATTAGCTTCAAAACAGATGCTTTGCCTCAGGAAACAGCTGTCCTTCAGTAGTTGACATAAGATGTATGTGAAGGGAGTCCCATGGTATCTTATAAGGAGTTCTACTGTTTGTTTCATTTACTTTTTTATTACAGCACATTCTTTGTAGTTGAGTGGATAGCAGACTTTCCTTGTTTTAGGTCAGCAGCTTCCTCTGGCTGCAATGAAGAAGATGTGGCAGAAAAAATACTGCAGTTCCATCCTCTGGTAGAAGACTGAGGAAATCCCTTAGCTCCAGTTCCATTGCAACAACTGATAAAGTTTCTGCTCAGAGCAGGGGAGAAAATATTGTTTAGGTATTTTGAGTTTAGAACAAAGAAAAAAACCCCAAAGCATTAACAATGTAATTACTAATTAAAGTAATCAAATTATTTAAATATTGCAACTGGAATGAAATTTGAGACATAGCCATTTGGGTGCAAACACAACTATGGGAAATCTAAAAGGTAAACTGAAATCATGACTTAGATTAAAACCATACCTCTGTTTTGACTCATCAGGTCTATACATGGCACTAATGTTAATGAAGTCTGATCTAGTACTTCACATGCTTTGTATGAAATGCAGAGCAAGTCCTAGAAATCTTGTTAGTACCCTAACTCAGCACTATCTGTAAAACCTGATGCTTTGCAAGAAGGTTCTCAGACCAAGGTGTGTAATGTTATGTTCTTAAGCAATTACAGCACAGTTACTACATGAAAATAATTCCAAAGAAAAACTGCTGGCACCAGAAACTAGGGCTTTATGACAGAGCATGGCAACCTGTGCTGCACAATCCAACCCCACAGTGATATTTTTCTCAGGCATTCCAATGGTAAACTTTTAACAATATATGTGCTTTATTTAATATTCTTAATTTGTCAAAACAATCATACTGGCCCCTCAGCTATACACAGTATTATTAACTTCTTACAAACATGTAACAATAGGACTACAGAACTACTAGGGTCGATTTCTCTACTTCTAGTATTAACACACTTTTTTTCAGTCTATGACCTCATCATCAGTATACACTTAAGCCTCCCCTGTGTTATCAATAGCAGCCTGTTACCTAAAAACCATATAGTCATTTAGCCTAGAAAAAAACCAATCACAATTAGTTCTGCTTAGTATGTTTTTTAATGGTGTCTATTCCTGACCTATACAGAAAGAGTATGATTACAACAATTTACCTGTTTTCAATACAAAATGAATGCCATGATTTTTATGTGGCTACACTGCCTACATTGCAGAATTCTGTGCCAATGACAGAAAGGCTGCTAAACTGTATTAGCTTTAACTGAAGAAAAAGATCCCTTTTTTTTCCAAAATCGTATTGGTAGTCCTTAAGTCTGAACAGTTAGTAAGAATGTTAGCTGATGTACAAAGCCTTCTGGAGTTGAGTTACAACCAATTGATTTACCTTTGAGTGATGAAATAAGAACAGGGCAGTCATTTCCAGTAAGTCTAGTTCTCTTGCAAAGTTCAGGAAGCAGCTTGTTCCACCACAGAGCCTAATGCACAAAACCCCATAGCAAAAGTGTAAATCAACAAGGACTGCAATGAAGAGTATGAAAGACCTGCTAAAAATACCCTAAACTAAGCTCAGATGCATACAAATACAGGTCAGTTATTATGAACTCAATAATTAGTTTATATAGTACTTTGAAATGCAGTGATTTTGCATATGTTTTGTTTTTCAATCTTCAGTGCAACTTTTTTCTGCTCAAAAATCTTTACACAGTGTCCCTTATACTTCTATAGAAAGAAGTTTAGAAGACAAAAAAAGTCACGTAATTAGCAATACCAACGCAGTCAGAGAATTTTTTATTTTCTCTCAAAACAGCTCCATGGTAAGTGGTGAATAGCATTGCTCTGTATCCTGACCTGATCTGTCTCATTCCAACAGCTGTAGTAGTAAGTTAGGCTTTGTGCATAATTTTGTTGATAAGAATGGAGAGAAGGAAAGGGATTCCTTTCCTCCTTCTTTAAAACTTAGCTATTTTCGTTCACTTGTGTTCAGATTGAGTACTGCAACCTCACATTCTACTCTAATGTGGAAACAATCACAGAAACTATTTTCAGATCTGAATAAAAAGCTCAAATCTGGTTCTGAATAGAGTTCTAGTACATCCATCTGGTAGAGATCACTTTTGCTGACTCTGGTCAGTAGACCTGCATACAATTAATTGAGTAGCTGTGCTGGGCAACGGAAATAAACTGTGTTCCTTTAACACTAGAATAAAATCAGTTCCAACAGTAAAACTGTATAGAGGCCTAACGGGAAAATTGGACATAAGGACATAACTTTTCCACTAGTGTACTAGTACCATTCTGGTGCAGAAGATGTCACTACAACACAGGAAGAACATATTTAAGTGCAATTCTATTCGAAGGACCATGTTCTCTTATCAGTTAGCTTATCACTAAGATTTCAAATTATAAACACTGACAAACAATTTAGAGCACAGTCAGTTTGTGAGAAACTAGGTAACTTTTCATTTACGGTGGAAAAAGAGCGTATTACTCTCTTTTCTGAGGCACTCTGACATCTGAAAAGACTATGCTTTACTTTTACTATAATGAATAAAGTAAGTGACAAAAGAAACTGGAGGAAAAAATATTCCATTACAATTACTGAGGACTGAGTTAAGGAATTTAAATGCCAAGGAAGAGGTTCAATGCAAGCTAAGCAGTTTACTTTGTCTGAAAGCTAGGCTATGTGATCCATCCAGAGTCCATCTGTACACACAGCATTTCAGTTAGGGAAAAAACAAATGATCATGAATAACTGTATTCAAAGTAGCGCACCTGATTGTCACCTTTCAGCTCATGCTGAGCGTAGAACACGGCTGCATCAGGGCACTTTCTGAGAAGCTGGTCAATGGCTTCCTCATACTTGCCCAGATGGGTATTGCAGAGAACACGGATGGTGAGGCCAACATTGTCAGCCTCTGTCAGGGGCTCCAAAACAGGCAGAGCTGAAGCTATATTGATTGACTGACTACATAAAAGAGACTGAAGACAAGAAGAAAAAGTGTTGTTTGGATTTAAGACAAACATTGCAAAAAATGCTAACCATAACCTTAGAACAGAAGCCCTTACTTGTTGGAATAATTCTGAAATAATACTTCTTTTAATAAATATTGCTGAAAACTGAGAAAGCAAGTTTAGAGTGGATGCAAATGTAAATATTGTTATCAACAGAACTCTTCAGTATTTTTTTCTTCCATCATTTCAGCCAACCATTTATTTCGACTTGGTAACTTAGCAGGAAAGAAGAACAGTCTGCTGGAGAAAGTTGTTCATACATACATGAACATTTGCAGAATGAATTTAAGATGTAAGCAGTAAGATGCAATACCATTTCATACCTGTAGTCTTGAGATGTCCTCATGGTAATCTTTGTCAGACAAATATCCCACAGACATTATGGAAGTTACCCATGGGAAAATCAACCCAAAATGACTACAGGAGTTTATCTATACAAGACAGAATCAAGTAGCAATAAAAGAAAAATTTCTGTTAGTGACAGTTCCGTGTGACACTAACGGTGAGAAAAGAAAATTTTGATCTCAGCATAATTTAGAAGAGCACCTACCTTTTCTTTCCTGGTTCATGCAATTTAGTAACAAATAAACTGGAAACTTTTTTTAGTTCTGTATTTCAGCTTTCCTGTTCATAATTCTTTAAAATTCATCATTCACACCATTTTCTCCTTTAGTTAGCTTTCTAAAATTGTAAATAATCCACCTGACAAATTCTCATTGTTTTGTTTTAACCCTTATTTCTATCCAAAGCTGAGACACCTGTTGGAGGTATATCTGCAAACTTTGCCAAGCAGCAGGACTGCCCAGAGCCATCAATACTAATTTGTAACTGCAAACCATCTTATTTGATTTCACTCTTGCTTCTTTTAAGAAATAAACTGTCTGGAGTTAAAATATTAAGGATGGTACTTGGATAGATTTTGGAGGAACACTGCAGTCCTAAAACTTCCTCTGTGTGGTTTACAACTTACTAGATCCTCTGTTGTTTTCAATGGCTTAGTCTCAGGAAGTTGCTTCTTTGATATTCTCCATACATACTGAGAAGTAACCCTCAATAGGAGCTCCTGAAGTATTTCTTCCTGAGAGGACACTACAAGAAGAGCTTCCCAGAAATCCACCAGGAGCTGGGGAACAGTGTTTCCACTGCTACTACACAACATCTAAAAACAGAAATGATAGAAGACAACAAGTTAAGACTATGGTGATTATTAGTAGCAAAAGTTAGAAAAGACAGGATAAACAGTTTTTCATTTTTATTGAAAGCAGAATTTTGATTCCTTTTTTGTCCTGTGATTCTATGTAATACACTGCTAGGCAAAGTAAAAAGTTCATTAAATTATTTTAAGGTAATCAATTCTGACCAACAGATTTGATTTCTTCTTCAAGATTTACTCCACTGCCAGAAATGTCAGTACAAATGTCAGCAAGTATTTACAGACTGCTAATGAGGAGGATTTTTATATATGCCAATACACAAGCAGTTGTCTTCAAAAGAAGATTCTATAGTCCATTATAAGATACGGTGTGTAGCTCAGCTGGGTTTCATGGTAGGACCCACAAGGAAGATGTTTTAAGATCTGCTGTGCCAGCAAAAAGAATTTTTACTTGGTTCCCAAATGGTTTTAAACAACATTTGTTCTAGTTGGAACTACATGACTTGCTTTTTTTGATACAGGTCTTTCACAGTAACAGACACAGTAAGACTGCAACACATGTACATTGAAGAACACATATATTAACCCAAGTGTTGCTATTCATTGTAGATTAAAAAAAAAGGTTTGTCTATTCCCAGTTGAAAGAAAGACAACTTCAGGGACACTAGAAAAACTATTAGTATTTCTTCTTATAAACTGCAGACATACACTTTTCTTTCACCAATTTATATAGATCATCAGAAGATTATATACCTTCACGTTTAAGCCTGGTTCTTTAGAAGTATGTTTAAATCCTAAAGATTTCTTTTAAAGGAGCTTATGGAATTAATTTATCTAAATTCTGTTAAATTTCAGTGGCCTTAGGAAGCTCAATCACTAGGAAGCCACTGAAAGAGCTCTGAGATCAGGGTATTTTCCATTCAAATGACAGGGTAAAAGCAAAGAACTTAATGGATTTTTTTTTTTTTGCTTTATTTAACCAGTATTTTGTTCCAGAAGGTCCACTTTCTGACTTTGTAACCATCTGTCATGACTAGAATATCTCCAACCCTCATCTCGCTCTTGCTGAAGAAATGCTGAAACGTGAGTGAAGGAGCAGATGAGGCTGCTTTTCTTACCCGCAACAATGTCACTATGAAAAAATACAATCAAAAACATGATCACAGGCCAACCTTGAAAAAGGTGTCTGCTTCTTCTAGTTCAATTTTACTGTTCTCATGTAAAGCCACAGTTGCAGCCACCAGTAAACCAGGCTGCATCTCCTTCAGGTGAACAGCAAACTCAGTTGGCATAACAATTCCTTCCTTGCACTGCTGCAGCAGTCGTGGTTGCCCAATGAAGCCACAAGCCAGTGTTGTCTATAAGCGTAATTAGATACAAATCAGATAAAGAATTCAATATATCTATGATTCTACTCAGTAAACTCAGTATTTCCTCAGGCAGTGAAATTTACAAGGAAGTAGCCAGGGAAGAAAGTAAATCCTTTTGGCAATTCATAGAGTAGCTCTCCAGAGACTGAGATCCAAATCACATTCTGGAGCAGCAACTCCTGAAAAACAGGCATTGTGCCTAAACACTGAAAGTAATATGCTGTTGAAAGATGGAGTTAGTGTGCACATAAGAAAGATGGATTTCACAAAGAAATTCAAGACATTTGCTACACTGGGTGATGTGAAAAATCACTGGCTGACTTTTCAAGAGTCTACTTTGCTAAATTTCAGTAGACTTCTTTGCTAAGGTATGATTTTTATTTTGAAAATACCCCTGAAAAAATGATCAAAATGTGTTGCACTTTGTGCAACAGGAAGCTATTTCAGAGTGAATGCTTTTGAAGGCAAGTATAACAACATATTATTCCCATTTTAAAGACAGTGGAAAAATTATGCCTAAGTAAATTAAATGAATTACACAAGAAAATTTAAGGCAGACCAAGAAGGAAAATTCAGATTAGGTTTCTGAAAGTGGGGTTTTTTTCCTGCTTTGAAATAAAATGCTTTTTTAAAGGTGAAGTGCAATAGAAAATATTTAATAGATCAGATTAGAAAGAAAGAAAATCCAATCAAAAACACTCAAGCCTAAACCACCTTATTCTCAAAATAACATCCATGCAGTGTGTGTTTGCTCAAAACACAGCAATTTCATTTGATCGTGCTGTGAAAGCAGCTGGCGCTGAATATAATTCTTGAAACAGCTCCCCACAGTTCCCACCTTGCAATTCAAAAATGGCTAACTTTAAAAACTCCGCAGGACTTCTTCCACCAAAGTATGATACCTAACTTTGAAACAGCTATCCATTTATTTCAAAAGTGTTTAGACTCCAAATATCCCACTGTAAGAAAAACTCTCAGTTTCAAACTTTATCGCCTTTGAATATTCCACGGTCTTGATTAAATTTAACAAGAAGTGATTTACAGACTGGTCTCACACATGTGAACATCTATGGCAGAGACAGCTCCACTAACATTTTTGCCCGCAGTGATGAGGAATTCTTACTTTGATAGCAGTGAAGTAGGTTCTGATCTGGTCCTAAGAAGAGTTAAGTGCTTTGATTCCACATAAGATGTGAAATTGTATGCAGAAACTTCAGTTTGCGAGCACAATGGACAAATACTCTGTTCAAGAGAAATTTTAGAACAGCTGTTCGCATACAGTTGGTGCTTTCATGGGCATATCACATATTAATTACAGGTGGAGATGTGTAGAAATGCTACTATACAATCCTCCCATGCAGCTGAAGAGCACTGGCAGAGTTGGTTACATCCCAGTTAACAACATTTAATTGATCAAGAATTAAGAGCTTCAAAACTTGCTTATTTGGTAAGTCTTCACCAAGACAAGACTACCCTACCTGCAGGGTAAACTGTACAATGCCAGTGTATGCCAGTCCTCCATTCTACTGTTACTGCAGACATTCAGTGGAGCCTACACAGCATATCAGGAGGAAGGGGAGTGACCAAAAGTTTCTTTTACTGTAAAATGTAACTACAAGTCAAACCGTTGACTTGGACTTTGCAAAGCATGAATAGCTCATACCCTCAGCATAATTTACCTCCTTATAGGAGTCCATTTCATGTTCATACATTGTCAGGTCTCCCATTTTCAGAGCCAAGAATGCCTTAGTAAGTGTCAGGACCACTGATGGCATCATCTTTTCTACCTTCTGAAGATACTTCACAGCTGTCAAAGGACATACGTTTCTCATGCAGGGACTGCAAAGGATATGAGGCAGCTGCACAGGGTCCGTGAGATAGAATATCTGGAGAACTTTATCTCCTGATTCCTATTGAAATAAAAGCCATTTGACAGTTTAGACCTTTTCAGATACACAGTCTTCTATGGCATATGAAAGTAGTTCCATTCTGTTGTTGTTTGGTTTTTTGTGGTTGGTTTGTTTGGTTTTTTTTTTTAAACAGCCAAGTTCAGCTTAGCTATCAAATCACAGTGCCTTTCCTGCCTCTCTCCTCCCTACTGGTAAAAGGGAAGGATTTCTAACTGGTAGTAATTCAACCCATTTTCTGGCATGCTAGGGGAACATCCACCACCAAAATGAATTGTTTTTAGCTATCTGTACAATTTAGCAATGTTCAAAGAAACAGTTTGTTTTGCTACAGAATGGGAGCTGACAGAAATTTGAGGCCGGGCTTTCCTTAAAACAGAAGTGTCTCTGGGCAAGTAGGAACCAGATCACTAGCAACATGCATCATGATAGCCAAACCTGTAAGAAGTTGCTTGAAAGCAGCCCAAAGCATCACAGGTGCTGCTTGCTATTCAACAAAAATGGGAAAATAAAAACAATGTGAAGAACTGTCAAACTAAAAAAGCAGCTCAGCATTTTCAAAGGGAAATTGATTTACAGTTTATACACAGTTCTTAAAATCAGAACTAAATCAGCAGATTACAAACAAATTTATTTCTACCTTACTTAATTCTTCATTTGAGTCTTCATTAAGAGAATGAGTTAAGTAAAATATAAATCCTCTCTCGTATGTCTGCATTTCATCACCTTCTGAAACTAGTCTCTTTAAAACTTCAGTCATGGATAAACCAGACATTCTGTAGTATGGCAAAGCAAGATGGTAATCCTTTGTGTCAAACCTGAAGGAAATAGAGAGGAAAAAAAAACCAAAACAAAACAACTAAGGGCAACACTTTTGCCATCACTCTTTATAAGAACTAAGACTGCATCAAACAAAGTCACAGGCACATCAGTTATCAGCATATATTGTTCATATTCAACATAGTGTTGAATTCTGTTTAATGACAATAAAGACAACCAGATACCGAAAAGAGGACTAGATTAAGCTGGTTTTGTAAAACAAAAAAATTTGTGTTACATACGCAATACTAATGCAAAATAGCAAAGAATTATGGATTTTCATTTTAAGGTTACACTACTGGCAACACAGCTTACCTATACCACTTTGACATCTAAAACATACCTGCTGTAGCAGTCTCCTAAGAAGGCACAACTTTCTCTGAATGCTCTTAGAAGATCTTCCTTCTCATCTGATTTAAGGAAATGAGGGTCCATTATAGCTGCTCTGACCAGTAAGTGAGCTTCACTTAGAAGATGGATGCAGCTCTCAGTTTTAACATTTTCGTAAGTTCTACTATAATCTACCTAGAACAGACACAGGATATACTTAGGCTGCTGACAAAAATTAAGAATATACAGGAACAATTCTAATGAGGACGGCAGCCATTTGAAACAGGATTATGGGCTATTCATAAGACATACATTACACTATATTCAGCAATGACATGCATCAGAGATTAATTAACAGTACTTATTTTTAGTTGGCAAACAACAAATGCAGGAGTTGGGCAATACCATTTCTCTGTAAAGCTGAATTGTTGAAACAGTGTTTATAATATATAAATTCCAACCAGGCTCTGACTCAGCATTTGTTCTGGATTTGATGCTCTCAGCCTTTCTGGAACTGGAGAAAAGGAAAAGAGTTGAGTTGTCAGCATTGAAATAAACATTATGCAACCAAAAAAAGGCCACTCATTTCAAAATTCGAATGCATAAAGAGGTATGTTTGCAGACTAGTAAGTGCTGGACAGTTAAGCTGTGAATTTAAGTCATACTGGCTAACAACAGAACAGGGATAGGCATGTTTATACATCAGAGATATCATCAGAACTGTCTACTACATCTTCTGTGTAAAACACCAGGGAGTATCAGAAATAATAGAATCATCAAATGGCTTGGCTTGGACCTTAAAGACCATCTGGTTCTAACCCCCGTCACAGGCTTGGGATGCCACCCACTGAACAGGTCAGACTGCCCAGGGCCTTATCCAACCAGACCTTGAACAACTAAGTAATTTAAATTAGCTGTTTACTTACCTCCTGTAAGGACTTAGTGCTTGTTTGCCCCTGCAGCTCTATCATAGTATTTGCCAAGACATGGCAAAAAGAGGTATCAGAATGTTTTTATTCTAAAACACTGGCTCGGTCTATAAAGCCCTGAGGTTAAAAACACTGTAGAAAAACAGACTCTTTTTGTTCTGGTTTTTGGTTTTATTTTAACTGTACTAGGATATTTACATCTTTATTTTCAAATTATGGTGCTAAGTAGCTTGGTATTTGTCTAACTCACATTCTTTACAGAAGGCAAAAAGTGCAACTTCTTCAAATGCCAATCAGAATATTTGAAACAACACAACTGGCAGAAAACATTCTTTATACAAGAAAACTACAGTATTTTGAATAGTCATTTTCCCTGACAGGCTTCTCCTTATCTTCTTCTGAATAATGTCTGCTCTAGACTTTAAGAAATACTGGTTCAAATAATTCCTCAATCAACTAAAGCCATCCCACTCTTGTTAATTAACTTAAACTGACTTTAATAAATGTGGTTTCTGAATAGCTGTTTAGATTAGCTGCTTAGCTGTTTTATGAAAAGCCTTCAGAAATGGAAGGGGAATAGCAGTTTCCATGGAAACTTGTAAAAAGTCCCGTATGCCTGTGGCTACTTACATGCTACAACAGTAACTCGGGGCAAAGTCTGATCCAACTTTTGTCACGGGTAACTACAGTGGTGTTCACAACTTTCTTGGAAAGAACCCTTAGCCAAAGAGAAGATATTTTAATGCTGTGCTGCAACATATTTTGTAGCCTGTAGCTTTGGCACTACATATTTTTGGTACTCTATATTTTATCTCAAAATAAATATTTTTTTAATTCTCAGGATAAATTCTTAGTAATGTTATTTTAACATTTTGTTGATTTCAAGCATTTGTGACTTTATGCTCATTTCTTCTATATCAGTAAATACAACAGAATTGAAAAAAAAAGTTTGATTGCTCTTCTCAATCACTAAGAAGACAATTACTTCTAAACAGTTTTTTAACAGAGGAACCACTCTTCAACTGCAATATCCACAAGTTCAGCACTGTACACAGAGCTTTAAGTACCATCTCCCTAAAAGACACAAATCCTTACAGCATCCTTCTTGTAGGCTTTCTTCTTTCAGTAATATCTTCTGTGTCTGCCTTAGTCAAAAGAATTATATGGTTTTTGAAATGACAGATAGCTCGTGGTCCTATAAAAAGCTGCATTCGTAATGTACAGACATCCAGTGTGACAGGTGGACAAGCCTATAAAGGAAAATGACTGTTTTGTAATTTCAATTGGTATGTACATTGAGTTTTTAAATAAATCAAAAAAAACCCCAACCATTGTACAATGATCTGACATTAAAAATATTCACTGGCTTTGCTAACTTTGAGTGCTTCATTTAAGCAAAAATAAAAATACTCATAAATGCCTAACAAAAATCATTTAATAATGAGTAAAAAAAAAATTATTTCACTCTTCAAAGCAACTGCACAGTTTCAGCTATGTTTCTCAAAATAATAGAACCTGAGGTAGATGCCTAACACGGCATAGTTTGAATTTGGCCAAGTTTTAAAAGACTGCCTGGTTATAAAAGTCTTGATTTCGGTTGCTTATAAAAAAGCAATTACAGGTAGAAGTATTATATTTGCTTGCCTATTGTTACCTTACATAGCCAGTATTATTTCCCCGGTTTGTTCTATATTCAATTTTCACATAAAACATATGCTATCATCTATACTGAACTAAAAATTGAAAAATGCAACCTCATTTGCACGCAAATATTCTAAATTTACAGCTGTAAGAAGATAAAATACTACAGTTACAAATTAACATACACAGTGAAACAAGACAACACAGCATTATATGTGTAACCTGCTTTTGGAAGACACCTCAACATTTCCTGTAAGAGCTGGAGGCCTACAGTGGTGATCTGGAGGCTCTAGACTAACCTGGGCCAGTGAGACCCAGAACGTGGCAGCTCTAAAACTGGTGTAAAAAAAATAGCAGGAAAAATAGTAATAGCAAATAATAAAAATAGCCACCATCACCCATCACACTTCAAACTCCACAATGGGGCAGGGACACCCATGAGGGAACTGGTCCACAAAGGCCTCACACCAGTGCAGGGACACCCCTCAGGGACTGCAGCCCCTGGAGAGATTCATGCCAGAGTGGATGGGCAGACTATGGATGGCAAACTGCAGCATGGAAATCTGTGTAGGACTGCAGCCTTCACGCCTCTCCAAAACTCCTACAGAGACAGGAGGCAGCCTGTTGCCTGACTGGAGGAATTGTGATGAATTTCAATTGTGATGAACTTTCACCATAGTGAAAATGCAGAAAGCTGAGACTGGAAAATGGACAGGAAAGATTGTGTCACATGCTGGTATTAGCTATCCAGAGCAGAGAATATATGATTGGCTCTTGAAAATTTTATAAAACTTCTACTGTCCTATGGTTTCTTTATGTCTCCTATCTACATGCTCAGAAGAAATCCTTAAATGCTATCCTAAAACACACCTCTGTCTATCTTTCCTACTACTTTAATTAATATGTATCATCATCTTTACATTCAATAGATTTTTACTGATAAGCAATTTGAGGAAGGGGAAAAGTTTAGACCTCCAAGGACCAAAAGCCCTCCTCCTAAAAAACATGCCCTAAATATTTGGTAACAGACTAGTTCGACCGCCTACATGCCTCTTAGAAAAATTGGTTTTTCAAGGATACCTAAGAGAGAGAAACATCACACAGTAAAAGAAAACTCTGCACCCTTTATTCAGTTTTATACAGAAAAGCATGGAATTTAGTTTAAAAAAGAAGTGATTTTATAGCTTTTAATGTTTTTGAAAACATTCTACTAATGATCTAGAATTTTATATGGCAATAACAGATTGCTTCATTGAGATATCTGTAGACTACCAAAATACAACATGCCATAGCCTGAAGTAAAATACTCATTTTGGATGTTATTTTATTGGTTCAGCCACTAGAAACGAACAGGATTTCAAAATAAAACGTAAGTCAATTGAGTGCCATACCACTACCTCAATTCTTTTAATGAGATAATGAGAGGTGTACCTTCACTGTCGTGTCAATATATGGATCCTCATCACGAGCTGCTGCTGCACTGCATCGCACTGTGAAGCACTGCAGGTTCTGACTAGAGGGGAAAGAAGAAAACACAACAATGAAGGAAAGAAAATAAGACTTGCAAAAATCAAGTAGCCAAGACTTCAGTGAATCGGCTCTTTTTCCTTTGAAGAAATGGGCTTTAAAGCCTAAGCAGGAGGGTATGCTGAACTAACACAAGAGCCTCCCCAGAGATTTCCAGGAGGCTATGAATGACGTATGAGGGGGAAAAAAATTAAAAAAGGACAGCAGCATAGAGAAACATAGTAATACTATCAGTAAAATCATAAACATAGTACCTTGTAATAACATGCAGGAACTGTGGAGTGAGGACTGCCTGCTCTGACTTCTCTGAATATTGGTAAGTAGAAACTAGTTCTACTAACTTCCCAATAGAGTAGAGATATCCAACATGAGGTAAAGAGAAAAAGCAGAAGAGACTAAGAAGTTTTCTCTTGTTCTGAGTTTCTTCATAGGCTGCTGCAGAACTTCCTAGATATAACAACGAGAAAGGCATTTTATGTACTTCATAAATCAAAACCTGGCAATTCCATTCCAAGCCTGATGCCTAAAAGATACAGTCAAACCTGCCCAAGTTGCAGACTAGTTTTCTTAGTAGCTGGTAAAAAGAAGTTTTATATGAAGCTCAGTGCACATGTCAAAAATTTGTATGACATGTTATCTCTGGAGGCATATTCACAAAAATATGGACGTAGCACCTAGTGAAGAAATTCTTTAGACGTAACAGCATTAGAGAGTCCCGGTGAATTCACCACAACTAAGCATCCATGGATTGAAAGCCTGATCTCAGACAATTACTTTTAAGTTGGAACGAATGGTCATCCAGAACTGCAGCTCACAAAAAAACAGGTCATCACTTAAGGAAAGGAAAGGCTGGAATTGGCAGAATTTATTAGGACACCACTTTAGCAGGTAACAGCTGTGTTCATTTTCTACAGACCCTCTTGCCAAAGCCTGTAAATCACACGAGAGCATAAGACAGCGAGTTAAATGGCAAGTAGCTCATTCTTTTCAGTCAGCTGCAAGTTAAATGAGGCATAGCTACTTAGCGGACAGTAAACCATCCCAAACTGAGTGAGCAGCCAGTAAAAGTCAAGGGCCAACCATATCCTTCGATGCATCAAGCACAGCATTGCTGGGAGGGCCAGGGACGGGATTGTCCCACTCTGCTCTGCCCTGGGACAGCATTATCTTGAGTCCTAGGGGCAGTTTTGGGCACCACAATACAGGAAGGATATAAAGCTATTAGAGACTAAGGGAGGGCTACAAAGATGGTGAAGAGTCTGGAGGGGAGGTTGTAGGAAGAGTGGCTGGGGGCACTTGATTTGTTCAGCCTGAAGGAGACCAAGGAGAGACCTAAGAGCATTCTACATGCAGTTCCTGAGGGAATGGCATGAGGCTGTGTCAGGGGAGGTTTAGGCTGGGTGTTAGGAAAAGGTTCTTCCCCCAGAGGGTGGTCAGTCACTTGAACAGGCTCCCCAGGGCAGTGGTCATGGCCCAAGCCTGCCAGAGCTCAAGGAGCATTTGGAAAATGCTCTCAGGCACTTGGTGGGATTCTTGGGGTTCTCCTACGCAGAGCCAGGAGTTGGATTTTATGATCCTTGTGAGTCCCTTCTAACTCAGGACATTCTATGATTCTATGAAATCTGACTGCTAACATACAGCATGAAATTATTCCATGGGTCTTTTGGGGCTTGAGCTAGTGAACCCCTAAAGTCTGCATTCATTCCTTCCACTTTCAATTAAAGCCCTTTGGAAAGGTAACCAGTATCTTAGTGATTATCAAGGCTTACTACTATGATTTTCCCACCTGGCTGAGTGGCAGTCTAGTATCTTGTAACACTATAGAGAATTTTATTAACTCATTGCAAAGACTGACTGTTTTGCAACACAAAATTTATCAGTAAAGAACTGATAAAAGCTGATTTAGTCCCACTTTTGGTGTGATGAATTGGTGTTTTAGTTCAAGGTTTACGTAGAACTTGGAGAAATTAAATTACTTTTTTGTTAACAGAAGCTCAATTTAAATCATTGAAGAGGGAGGAAAGTTCTCAATTTAAAAACAAATCATACAGAAATCACACAGTGTATGAAACAGGATATACAAAGAAGCTCCTTCTTTTCACAAGTCTCCTACAATACAGTCCATAGTGCATTCATGCATATCCATATACCTGTCTGATATACAGGAAGCAGTTGAAGAGAGTGCAACTTTGTCTCTTCACAAAACCCAAAAGGCGACTGGTCGGGTGCAAAACGTCTGGGAAAAAAGTCCGAAACAACATTGGACTGCAGTGAGAAATTATGATTATATACTTTGGAAAAGTAAACAGCACTGGTTATAAGAGGCATAGCTAATGTTTTAACATTCAACAACAATGCACACTCCTACTACCAATGCCATTGTAGAAGCTAAGAAGCATGTGGCACAGCTAGACAGAACTATATTGAGTTCCTGCAACTGAAATCCTCTCTCTTTGCTTGCCTGAAAGATGCATGTCAAAGTCTGAGATCACTAAAGAAATCCTGCAATTGATTTTGACGTCAATTTAATCTTCTTTTTCCTCTCTCTTTTTATTCCACTGAGCTATATGGAACATCATGCCATCTCCAATACTAGTTTTTTTCCTATTATGTGTCATCCTTTTCCCTCCTTTGCTTTGGAATTCCCTGTTGGACCCTGACATCAATTCTTCGGCTTTTTACAGAAATTTTGATGAAAGAGGAAGACTAAATCTGCTTCCTGAGGAGGGGACCTAGAGAGGCAGGTGCTGAACATTTATTTCTCCCTGGTATCCTGGGACAAGACACCTGGGAAGGGCTCAAAGCTGTGCCAGGGGAGGTCCAGACTTGACATGAGGAAGCATTTTCTTACCGAGAATGGTGAAACACTGAACAGGTTTCCTACAGAGGTGGTTGATGCCCTAGACCTGTCACTGTTTAAGTGGCATTTGAACTGTGCCCTTAATTATACGCTTTAACAGTGGCTCCCCCCAGAAGTGGTGAGGCAGTTGCACTAGATGATTGTTGCTGATGCCTTCCAAGTGAAATATTCCAAGATACTAAAAAATGGGCTTTCTTTGGTATCCCATAATTGCCTCAGTTCAAAAGAAACACCAAACCTTACAAAAACCCCAGAAGTCAAAATATCAGGAATTTTCTTTCAAAAAGACAAAACACACAAATCAGTTTGTTTTTTTTGTAAAAACAGAAAATACATCTGTAATACCTGAAAAGCAGATACTGCACTTGGAAGTGCTTTGTGTCTTCTGTAGGTAACTCTGTGGATTCCAGTGTGATGGGTATCTCACATAGCTTACTTTCTTCCCCCAGCAGTTCCACTGGCTTCTGACATATGATGAACTCATCTAATTCAAGCTGTAAAGTATGTGCTGAAGGACTTTCATCTTTCACACCTGAGCAATGAAAATGCTATCTTAATTGTTAAACCATTCAACTCGGCAGTAAGAAATGGTATGACATAATATCAATTAAATACTCCAATTACAGCTAGCTAGCCAGCACTGGCTTCCTCAAACCACAAGATTTTGAAAACAACCATGCTAGAAGATGGGAGCAATTCCTACCTAAGCCTCAACAGTCTGAATACTTAAGAGTCAAGACTTCTGGGGAAAAAAACCAAAACAGGTAAACTGTTCATTAGAAGGTGAGTCCAAGGCAACTGGTGCTGCAAATGGCTGGCCATCAAAAAACATTGACTTTTGGCTGAAGAGGTTTTGAGAAGACAAAGGCAGCTATCACAGGAAATTGTGTTATCTTAAACTCACTTAAGTCCAGGAAAGCAAATCCTAATAACACTCACAAAGTAACTGGAACTTTTCTATGTAGTTTTTAGTAATAAAAACAAAGAGGGGCAGGAAGCCACTATCTGAGAAAAGATCCGTGTTCACTCAGTGAAGAACATTACATTTATATTGTCACCATCTGAAAAGTCCTATTTACCTTTACATTTTTTCCAGGTAAAAAATATCCTTCGATGCATCAAGCACAGCATTGCTGGGAGGGCCAGGGACGGGATTGTCCCACTCTGCTCTGCCCTGGGACAGCATTATCTTGAGTCCTAGGGGCAGTTTTGGGCACCACAATACAGGAAGGATATAAAGCTATTAGAGACTAAGGGAGGGCTTAGTTTCCATTTCTAAAAGCCCATCCTTTTAAGTTTCTTCAATTAAAAAGAAAGGACCTTCCTAAGGTTTGTTGATGTCGATCTGATGCACATACGTTTGGAAAAGTGGGAATTTATAACTGATTACATAGGGATTGATATCTTGCAATACACAGGAATGAAACCTTCTGAGTACATCTATTTCTGGGATTTCTAGAATTCTAAGGCAAGCCCCCGAATAAGATAAAGGCCTGAAAAAGGAGAATTTGCTTGATTATGGCAGGTTCTGAGCCTAACGGTTACAAAAGTACACAGGCATCACAACAGAAACACTCTTAATTGTGTAAGCAAGTTACTTAGGCAGTGTCACTGGTAGAATAATTTTTCTGAACACAGCACACTGAACTACTACCACTTTAACTTGGCCCATCGTGGCACCCTAAAACAGGGACCTAATTCCCTGCCTGTCTGCAGAGGTTGTACTATCCTCTAAGTGTGCAGCATAACATATTTGTTTGAAATGTTACCTCCAACTGCAAGTTGGTACAACTTCTCATGCCCTAGATTATTCAGCTGACAGTCAATGATAGGACAATCTGGAAATATTTTCTGAAGGGCAAAGACCTTGTTTGAGACTACTTTCAGAACAACGGGAATCAATTAGCAGATTCTTGGAGATAAAAACTATGAAAATAAACATTTAAATTATTTCAGCACCTACCTCCATCCACAGCCTTTTCTGGTGCACTGATTCCCTGAGCACACTGCTCTGTCTTGTCTGCACTTCGCTGGACCAGTTCCAGTTTCAGGATTAGAACATCCAGCTCTGTTGTTACGGCTATATGTCTGGCACAAAATGCAACTTCAGCAGGAATGAGGTTATCAATGTGCAAAATTAAGGAGCGTTCAAAATCTAACACAGTCAAATTCTGGTTTATGACCAGGTATTTCAGACAGAACATAACTAGTTTATTCTTGCAGCCGACAAGAAGATCTCCATTCACAGGACAACATGAAATGCACAGCGGAGGATCTGAAAGTGGCATTTCAACAACACTCATCTGTTCTTTTAAGGTTTCACTGTATGACTCTTCCAGCTTGTGACCAACCATCCGAACACACACACGAGAACTCCCTGCAGACATGCATCTCCAGTTCATATATGCTCTTAGGAAAGTTGCTTTGCTTTTTTCTTCAATTGTCACCAGATAGTCTCCTTAAAAGAAAGCACACTGATATATCATTAAAAAATAGAAGACAAGTTTCTGAGCTCTTTACCTGCTGCAGTATGCTACAAAAATTATCTTCAAGTCTCAACTCGTACAAAAAATTCCAAAACCAGTTTTCACCAATTTTTCTCTAATTAAATACAAAGTGCAAATTTCTTTGCTGAGTGGCACACACTTCACACACCAGTAAAAAAAGAACTTAAAAATATAGGTCCAGAGAAACTCCTACGTGAATCCTCTCTATGAGTTGTGATTGCAGACACGGTTTCCCCCACTCCCCGCCTCAAACCCATTAATGAGGAAATGTTTTGTTCTCTACAGACCATGGAAAGCAACATACTCATGAAGAGCTGTGGGATCGGCTGCAACGACCACCCACTCCGTGCTCTAAAATCAAAATAACAAAACAAAACGAAAAAAAAAAAAACCAAAAGCAGGGACGGTAGCACAAACCGCAACCAAGGCGGACGCAGTCGACGAAGGGAGATGCGGCCCGCACCCTCCCTGCAGGCCCGACCGCTGCCGGCGCTGGGACCGGCCCGCGCTTCCCAGCCCGGCCCGCTGGCCAGCCCGCTCCAGCAGGCGCGCTCCACCTCGGGCTCGGAGGGAGCCTAAGAAGGAGCCTGAGGGGAAGTTTGAGAGGCAGTCTGAGGGAGAGACGGGTGGGAGGACCAGGTTCTCCTCCCGCGGCGGAGCCCGAACGACTTTGTTCGCCGCCCACCGCCCCCCCGCTCCGGCCCGGCCGGCCCGCCATCCCCGCCCGGCGGAGCCTCAGGGCCGGTCCACGCACTCGACCCTGACACGTCCCGACCTCCCCAGCCGAGCACTCACGGACCCAGCGGTAGCCGGGACTGACCTGCCGAGCTGTGCGCCATGCGCAACACGGGACCCAGCGTGGCGAAGGAGCCCAGGGCCTCGCAGCGGCCCTGTTCGCGCACGGCGAACACCTCCACCCTGCAGCTGGCCGCTGTGCTGGCCACGAACAGCACGTCTTGGCCGCAGCAGAAGTGCGCCGGTTCTTGCTTGCAGGGCACTACTCGCTGTGACCCGAACGGGTGCAGGTTGTAAAGCTGCACCATGGCCCCGGAAACTTGGGCTGCAGAAGCGGATAGAGCACCCGCCGCTTCTCGGGACGCCGCCCTGCACTTCCGCGGTGGGCAGAGCCGCCTCAGCGCGGCGCTGTGCGAGAGTGGGTTGGGTAGGCAGTGTGCGGCTGCCCCGGGGCAGGTACCCTCGTACGAGGTTCTGTGTGGCCTTAGCGTGACTCCGTTGCTGCGTGAGCACTCCCGGGAATCCTCCGTTATGGCAGAGCAGCGCCGTGCACTGGCGGAGCTCTAGAGTGGGAACATAAACTGGAAGTGATTCTTGACCAGAGTGAGACGGACTGGGAACAGTGGCTCATAAATAGAAGACCTTGCTGACGGGCGTTTGGTCGCTGGTTTGTGTGCGGAGCGGCGTTCAATCGGGCACGGCTTGGAGCAGCTACAGTCGGCAGCAGCGTGCCTAATGCATTAGGCCACTGAAACCTGCGTTCTTCCAGTCTCCAGAGCCAAAAACTGAGACTTTTTTGTACTTAAATACAGCAATTCTTTCTTAATAACCAAAAAAGAAAAAAAAAAAAAATCACCCCCCAACCAACAAACCCCCCAAACAAAAGCCTAGTTATTTCACAGAATATTCCCAGTTGGAAGGGACCCACAAGGATCACTAAGTCCAACTCTTAGTTGAATGGCCTGTATGGGGATTGAAACCACAACTTTGATGTTGTTAGCACCATGCTCTAACCAACTGGGTCAGCGCTTTTTGCACAAGCCAAATGTGCCATGATAGAGCTGCTTCCATGAGTCTCTAAAGCTCTATTCATGTGACCATACTGGTAAAGGATAGTAGATTTTTTTTTTTTAACTAGGCCAATGTAGGAAGGTACACTTTTAAAGCAGATCTGCTACTAAAACCTGTAATCTCAAATGGTTCTTCCTTCATGAATATACACATTAATAGTGAAGAAGAAAAAGCAGCAGTATAATCTTTGGAATTTTATTTGGAAACACTTTTGAAAACAAACAGGGTTCTGCAATTTTTTTTTTTTTTTTTTTTGTAAATACATTTTTCCAGGCTTTAGTTTTGTCAATATTCGTCTCCTTCTTCAGCCTCTGCTTCTACTGAGTCTAGGCCAACTTCTTCATAATCCTTCTCAAGGGCAGCCAGATCTTCCCGGGCTTCAGAAAATTCTCCTTCCTCCATCCCTTCCCCAACATACCAATGCACAAAGGCACGCTTAGTATACATGAGATCAAATTTGTGGTCGAGCCGAGCCCATGCCTCTGCAATAGCAGTTGTGTTGCTCAGCATACACACAGCCCGCTGCACCTTGGCAAGGTCAGCACCTGGCACAACAGTTGGAGGCTGGTAGTTAATGCCCACCTTCAAGAAAACAAATGAGAACTTTCCTTAGGAGTGTTAAGGCCTAAAGACTCATTTCTGTTAACAATCAAAAATCACCATGAATACAAATAAATTAGCTTAGAGTTATTTTTCACCTTATCAAAATATTTAAAAGTGACATTACAACACTGTAGTATGACTGTCATCTCTGAAGACTACACAATTCCTAATCATTTAGATATCGAGCACTTAAAAGGCTACATACCTTGAATCCAGTTGGGCACCAATCCACAAACTGAATGGTACGTTTAGTCTTGATAGTGGCAATGGCTGCATTGACATCTTTGGGCACAACATCACCTCTGTATAACATGCAGCAGGCCATGTACTTGCCATGGCGAGGGTCGCATTTGACCATCTGGTTGGCTGGTTCAAAGCATGCGTGGGTAATTTCAGCCACAGATAACTGCTCATGATATGCTTTTTCAGCAGAGATGATAGGGGCATATGTTACCAAGGGGAAATGGATTCGTGGGTATGGAACCAGGTTAGTTTGAAATTCTGTCAGATCTACATTGAGGGCTCCATCAAAACGCAGTGAGGCTGTGATGGATGAAACAATTTGCCCAATTAATCGGTTTAAATTTGTGTAAGTAGGACGGCCAATGTCTAGGTTACGACGACATATATCGTAAATGGCTTCATTATCTACCATAAAGGCACAGTCTGAATGCTCTAATGTTGTGTGGGTAGTTAGAATTGAGTTGTAGGGTTCCACTACAGCAGTGGAAACTTGTGGTGCTGGATAAATTGCAAACTCCAGCTTAGATTTCTTGCCGTAGTCAACAGACAGCCTTTCCATGAGCAGTGATGCAAACCCTGAACCAGTGCCTCCTCCAAAACTATGAAAGATAAGGAAGCCTTGCAGCCCCGTGCACAGATCAGCCTATAATGAGGTGGAAAAGAAAATGGGAGGAAAAAAAAGTTATTGATGGTTTTGGAGAAATCAGTATTAAAATAATCATTCAAAATAATTTCTGTCATAAGTTTCCTAGTTTTACATTGTTATAATAAAAAAACAGTCTTCTTGAAAGGTCCTGGTTTAACCGATTGAACTTTTATTTAAAGGCGGGCCGGGGCAGGCAAGGAAATAAAACGTTTCTTTTGTTTTGAACAATTAACTATGCACAAAATTCTTAACAAAAACCAGCAAACTATCAATATAGCTAGCTGTAGAGCTGTATCAATTATTTTAAATACTAACTTGCAGCATGAATCCTTACCAGTTTGCGAATGCGGTCCAGCACTAGATCAACAATCTCTTTTCCGATGGTATAATGGCCTCTGGCATAATTATTGGCTGCATCTTCTTTCCCAGTAATGAGCTGCTCAGGATGGAATAACTGCCTATAGGTGCCTGTACGTACTTCATCTACAAAAAAACCCCAAAATACTGCATCATAAATTTGATCTGTTCAGTTCTGTGTGTGCTGCCTAGTGACTACACAAAAAGCACATGTGTCAAGAGTGTAGACAGCATCTCTGCCTACACGCAGCTTTCTCTGACTAGTCTAAGAAGTTGGCACAACTTCTGCCCCTTTGTTTCAGGGTAAACATCACGTACACACAAAGCAGTATTTGTACTCAATGAACACAGAAATCACTCAGAAAACTACATTACAGGTACGGACATGATACTGGACAGCACTCAGACAAAACTCTGTATGCAGTGCAGCAGTCTGGAAAGATGATCCAGATCGTAAAGAAGTTCTCTCGTTTTCCAGATATCGTTATCTGTAGACCATTATTTAATTTCTTTCAAATAACAATAACCTCAAATGTCAAAACGGCATCCAAACACACATTTAAAAATCTGTAGTGTTCTATAGAAACAAAAAAAATAGTAGGGAATCTGTACAGGATTCTCACTTTTTCACTTAAGACCTTAAATGTTGGGTACGTACCAACTACGGTTGGCTCTAGGTCTACAAACACTGCTCTCGGAACATGTTTACCAGCTCCCGTCTCACTGAAGAAAGTGTTAAATGAATCATCTCCACGTCCCATAGTATTATCACTAGGCACTTGACCATCAGGCTGGATCCCATGTTCAAGACAATACAATTCCCAACATGCATTGCCAATCTGAACACCAGCCTGACCAACATGGATGGATATACATTCACGCTGCAAGGTAAAAAGAGAATGATAATGAGACATGGGACTACCTGCCCATGGATTGTACTTTCCATGATCTTCCTTTGCTGCAATATTCCCTGTTTGCTCCTATGTGATAATTTAAGAGAACAAGTTGTCTGCTGCTGGCAAGACACTACTCACCTTAGCTGAGCTGCACTGACTTTGAGAATATTGGAAGATTCTAAAGACAACATAGTGTTCATTATCCCTTAAAATGCTGCATATATATTCCCTCTTTAATATTGAGCCTAGTCTCTTTTTCACCTTCTTTTAGTTTTTGGAAGACCCCTTTATATAGTATCTCCCCAATTTCCTTGACTTGTTACCAGACCACGTACTGCGTAACTTTTGCAAGAATCTTTCCTGCACAAGACCATTCAGTACATTTTCCTGTATAATAAGCATAGCAGTATCTACGCCCTAGCAATTCGTACATATTTTTTCATACATATTCCTATGTGAAATCATCTTAGAGTCCCAATCGATTGTAATCTACCCCCTTTAAGCCAGCTCCTTTGATTCTAAGCAACTGTGCCATGTATGTTTAATCTGCCAATACCTCAATTGTCTCACTCCTGAGATGGAAATAAGCTGTTTTTCTAGTTTACTATTAGAGTCTATCTAGAAAAAAGCAGAGGTGGGAAAGAAAAAGCAATCCGTCTGGGCTGCTCTTTCCCGTTTCTTTGGTAGCTTCATCAAACTCCGCAGTCTCCGCTCCACCGCCGCAGATCCGCCCCGAGGCTCGCGCCGCCCGCGCGACCCCTCACACCGCCGGCCACACCCCCTCCTGATTGGCTACGCCCAGCGAGTGGCCCACGGCACGCGCCGCTCGCCCTGCCCCTCACCGTCGCCGGCCACACCTCCTCCTCTGATTGGCTACGGTCAGGGAGCGGCTCCCGGCACGCGCCACCCGCCCCGTCCCTAACCGCCGCCGTCCCAGGAGCACGTGCTGTACCGTCTACGGCTTCACGCGCCAAAGCGGCCCAAAACCCGCCGATAGATCCGGCCGGCGGCCACCATACTCTTTCCCGCTATCTCCCTGCCTCCTGGATCAGGTTTCAGTTCGTTCCTCCCCTCTTCGCACGGGAGATACCCGCTCCGAACAGACTTCGCTTGCACATACCTCGTCTTGCTGTCGGCCGGTTTCTATGCCTCGCCTCCCCTAAAGCTAATAAGCTTTTACTCTAATTTCTCTCCTTCTCCCCAACCCTTCTGCCTTAGAGCTATCGCGGGGACTTCAAGCAGAGACTGCCTGCGAGTCCTGCCGCAGCACGTGCAGTCACGAAGTCCCCTGAAGCGCCGCAGCAGAAGCGGTCCCCAATACCCTTTCTCCTCCCGCAGCCGCAAGGATCCCATCTCCAAACGCCCTTTCTCCCCCCGCAGCCGCAAGGACCCCGTCTCCCACCATGGTGCCTTGTTAAGATGACGAACTCCGGCTGCGCCACAGAACGTCCGCCGCCGCGACCGAGCGGCACCAACTGCCAACCGTTAACCGCCTCAAACGCCTCGCCTCAAGTGCTGGCTCCCCATTGGCCCTTGCCCGCGTGGGCTACGCGGGAGCGAAGGCCGTTGATTGGCCCCTTGCCTCAGCTTCCGGCTTCCCATTGGCCACTACCCGGGCGGACTGGGCGCGAGGGAAGGTCTCTGATTGGTCGAGGGCGCTCTTCTCTCGGCGAGGGGAAGACTGCCACAAGTGGAGAGATG
This sequence comes from Daphoenositta chrysoptera, assembly GCA_013397915.1. Lineage (NCBI taxonomy): Eukaryota > Metazoa > Chordata > Aves > Passeriformes > Daphoenositta > Daphoenositta chrysoptera. Next base: position 41,890 of record VZRO01000190.1, on the reverse strand, counting down.
GGTCCAGGGGTGGGGCTTGAGCGGCACGGGGCGGGGCGTCCTGCCCTCTCGAGGCGGGAAACTCGATCTGGGGTGCCGGGGGTTTTCTACGTAGGCTTTGAGTAGAAATGAAGTGGTGCCACAGTGCTAAGCGGTTTTAATATGTAAACATGATCTATACTGGTTATGATAATATAGAAGTACTACTTCCTGTAGTCTCTCCTGATAGTAAGAGGATACAGATCTGCTTCCCCAAGGGGGATTTTTTTGATAGAAATACAAAACCGGAGTGGTATTGTAATTACAGTGCCGCTCCAGGAGTAGCGAGCACACTTTCCATTCCCTGCTTTTGAGTAGGCAGACTCACTTTGGCACTTCTGGAAATTGTGTGATTAACTCCTCAAACCAGCTGAGGAACGGGGAGGAGACAGGTGCTTTTTTGCTTGCATGCTCAGAATGAAGTATTACTGTCTGAGAATGTCGAAGTGCCAAATAAAGACATTTATTGCTCTTGAAGTATAAGAATACTAGGGTATTCCAAAGAAATAGGTCAAAATATAACATTTTCACCCCTTTGAACATTACTATTATTCACAGGTTTTGTAAGACAACAAGAAGGACACCCTCGTTGATTTTTCAGGATACTGGAAGACCAATGAGATATGGTTAGAACCTTTTTTATAAGGTTGTTGTTTATCTTCCTGAAGAATACAGAATGAAAAAAATTATTTGAAAATTGTTCAGTAATGATTTAGAGCTTAATTATTAACTGTGACTTGAATTTCTTTGCTTAAAGTACAAAGCAATCTTAACTATAAATAGTGTCACGTCCATAGTATTGTTGGTACTTGAACAGCTGCCATATGAAAATTGCTTATTCTCAATAGGCGTTGTGTTGCACATATAATTATTACTGAGCATACAGTTGAGGTACTTTTAAGTTCTAATTATTATTTTTCCAAGAAAGATTACTCTTAATATATTTTGAAGTAGTAGGTCAGAATTTTCTGTAGTATGGGGCAGCTTGTGTTTTTATGTATTGTAGGCTATATCCTCCCTGTGTGTCGGCTGTTCTGATTGCATTTTGATCAATGGAACTGTTTTGATGCACGAGAGCTCATAGTGTTTCCTGTATGGAATCCCTGGGTTTAAGTATATTTCTATATTTGCAAATGATAAAACTTCTGAAGAATTGCATGAGACATTACTGAGTAAAATTAAGTTGGTTCTGAGCTCTGGTTCAGATGAAGAATGTGCAGTTTGCTTGGAATCATTGACTCCTCCTGTGATAACACACTGTGCACACGTGTGTTTGTAAACCATGTATTTTTGAAGTCCTCAGAAATGAGGTTGGTTGTTCTATGGTTAAAAGTAATTGTAATCGCTATTTGAAAGCAATGAACTGCTATCATCAGAAGGCCATCAAGCTATTGTTCTTTTAAATCATGGTGAAGAGTGTAAACCTAGTTATCAGCTGGCTTGTAAAAACTATTGGCCTGAAGTCAATCTATGGAGAGAGTAGCTGTCAAACTGAACAATGGTAAGGTCCATCAGTATTTTCAAAAGCCTGTTCTGTAGTTCTTACCTTACTTTTTCCCTGGGGTAAAAGTGTGCAGCATTGTATGCCTCCATATGGCTGGGTGCCTCTTCACTGCTTTTATGTGTTGTGATGCACGTATATATTATTGTGCTTAAAAGAGACCAAAGCTATGTATTGGCAGTTGACTGTTGAATTAAAATCACGTCTACACTCCTTTTCCCAAGGTGATAAACTTTGACAGTGGGCCATCTTTATGGCCCTTCTCTGGGCTCTACCCAGAAAAAGCTTGTGAATGAGTACACTTTGACTGCTCTTTTGAAAACCGTAGTACTTATTTTTCTTGTGTGCTTCTAAGATATAATTTTCCTTTTTGTTTGCCCTTTTCTTTCTAGGGCTACATAATGGCATGGTAGTCTCACCATTTGTATCCAGTGCTGCTGCACTTACTCTTGGGGGTTGTTCTGCCTCCTCCTCAGCCCGAATAGAGCTGCAAATGTTAGCACAAACCTGGGTGGTGTTCTTTATTAGGAACAAGCAGGGACAGATTAGTCCCTGCTTGTGCATAGTAAGTCAACCTAAGAAGACAGAGGTGGGAAGTGTGGTCTGTCTGGCTTCTGGACTGTCATTGTTCCATTGCCAGATACACAAAATTTTGATGCAGCTATCCCACTCCACAGAGTTTCTGGAAATTTGAGGGAAACTAGCAAAGGAAAGAGCACTTGCAGAGGCCTTTCTCCAGTGCAGACGTTCTTGATGTGTCTGTAGCAGTCAGTGCCCCTGCTGAACTTTCTGGTGCTTTTAACATGCAGAGAAATAAACTGGGTTATGATGTGATGAAATTATCATCATTATATACTACTTGACTGTAAAGTCAAGTTAATTGCTATGTTTTGCCTAGAAAGGACCATGGAATATCCAGAACTACTGCCTTTGTCCAACCCCATCTTATCTATAGATTGCTTTCATAGTAATGAAGTCTGAACAGAGTTGGGTGTGGATTCTACTCTCTTGAACTATCGTAAGTTTCTAAAACAGTGAGTGAATAAGCCTTTCTTACCTTCAAAATGATTCCTGATTTCAATCAATTGCCAAGGAAGTTTTTGCACCTTTTAGCCAAAACTCTGACATGCATCTAAACCCAGTACACTGTTTCCACATGATAGGTATTTATGCTAGTACTGCATCTGAGCTGGATAGTTTCTGTGCCTGAATGGTTACAAGGCAAATCTCTTCTATTAAATAACATGGGAAAGTACTTTAGGTTATCACCCTGAAAACAAAGGAGACCAACAAACTGCATACTCTCTCCCCAAAAGCAGCATGGGTCCAAAACGCGATTCTTCCAGGCATGATCATGGTTTTCATTATTAATACAAATGACAGCATTAAATCATCAGTGAGAAATGAAATGTGAAGCTGCAAACATAAAACTGCTGAGGAAAATGTTTGGCCTGTCATGGTATTATAAACTTGGATATTGTTTTACCTTTCTAACGTTAACCGAAAAGCATTTACTGAGATTGGAAAAACTTCTTAGTACTTAACAGCTTGAAAGTTAACACTGCCTTCATTTCAGTCTTCTGTTGAGACTAAATTTAGAGTTGTGCAAGTAAGTAAAGATTCTGTGCAGAAGTAAGATCTCTACACTAATCTAATGTCTTTGTATATCAACTGCATTCTTATACAAGCTTGCCAGATATACATTCATTTTTTCTTCTAGCTGTTCATTGTGAGACATTTTTTGTCATTTTCATATGCTTTTACCATTAGTCTTCAGTGTCAGTGTTGGCATTGTTCAGCTGACTTTTGTGTTTTGTTTATAATTACAGTACTAAAGTGGAGAAGGGATGCAGAAAGATGTGAACTTTTTATTTAAAAAAAAAAAGTCTTTATGAGCACTGCTAGGATTTTTTTTTTCTGAAAACCTTTTTCAGATTTAATAGAGTTAATTTATTTTGTCTCTTCACTGAAGGATTTTTGGTTTGCTGCCAAATCAGGAATAGCTCAGTCGTTCACTACATTTGGAAAACTGTTATTTCAAATTTGTGTTAAGATTCGGTCTCTTGAAAGGATATCTTTACTGCTGCAATAAATTAATGTATCAGACTATGACTGCCAGTCTCTTTAATGGGCTAGCGATTCATTCTAGATTAGCAGCCCTCAGTGTTCATGTACTTTGTGAGGTCTACTTTGTAGCCTCTCTAAAGATGCCTTGGTTCCGTGGCCAGATTTCTATATAAACAGAGTTAGCTAATTTTAAAGGTTTGCTCCGTTAGGTAGAAGTTTTTAATGTTTGTCATTTTTGCTTCACGAAGTTGTCCATTTGTACAGTGCACACAGACTTCTGTTAAATTTTGTGAGTAGTCCTATGTCAGTGCTATTGTATAAATTTTGCTTTACCTAGAATGTACTTCAGAAAAAAGGCTTTGGTGTTAAATTATGTCTCATTTCATATGTCTGTTGGGGAAAAATAGAAGATACCCCGTGTCTGGTCCTGACAAAGCATATTTCATCAGACTGCTATTATTTCTGTGCAGGCTTTGAAGAAAAAGGGTAAAAGGTCATTCTTTGTAACTAAGAAAGATATTGTCTTTGAAAGATGGTTTATTTCTCTCATATTTTAAATAGTCTTATTCCCATAGCCCAAATGTATCCTTGCTTTAAAACCTTGAGGTATTTATTTCAATATAAATATGCTCAGAAAGAAGACCACTTCACTTTTAAGGAAGGCTGAGTATTTATGAAACGTGTAGTGTTTATGTCATGTTAATGTTCTTGCAAATAAAATATTTTGACACATCAGAAATGACAAAGTGTGTGACAAGACTGAATCCTTGAGGATATTTTTGCATGAACATCAATATAATGCATGCATAAAAGGTGCTTTGCAAAGGTGATATTTATCATTCACTATAAATAACTAGATTTAATATGTTTCTTTTAATGTTTGGGCTTTTTCATGGCCAAATGCCCTCTTTGTAGGAATGAGCTTCAAGTAGGCAACTTGGTGGAATGGTCCCGTTGAAGAGGAAATAGACTCCATTACTGGAAAGAAGCCTGATCAGGAGTGGATATCTAGCTCAAAGGTGCATTCTATTGTGTTTTATTTAGCTTTCATTATGGTTTTGTAGAGCATACTCTACAATTGTGTAAATATACTGAACATATTATACATATGGATACCATACTTCAAGTTATTATTTAGAAGTCTGTCTAGCATGTCTAGCCAGCACAGAAGAAAATGTGTACTAAAATCACACTACAAGCAAATTTTGCAGCAGGGAAACAAGACAAAAAGAATACCAATTGTAATGTGATGCTGGTCATTGTTAGGTACATAGATGTGTGTTAATTAAATAAAACTTCCGGTAAAGAGCTTTGCCTTTTGTTTCAGTTTCTGAAGACAGAGCAGATTTATAACCACTGAAACTTATTGAAATTTTAATTTTCTTTTGGAAACAAAATCTAAATAAATCCTTTTCTCTTAAATCTTATTTAAACAATATATATTCTCCTCTAGAGGGGAAAACTAAATGGGCATATGTTCAATACAATACTTGTCAGAAAAAAACATTGTGATATTGTTATTTTAGTTTGTAGACTTGTTTCTCAAGGTCTGCCACATCATTTTTCTCTGCCTCACTCTAATTTGCTGCCAGAATTTGTACCTTCCTGCTCATATTTTGACCTTTTCATTTTGAGATTGCTTTTCTGAAACATTAAGTTTTTAACTTTCAATGAAGAAATTGTTCTTTCAAATGCTGGTTACAAATTTATTCCCTAAAAATCTTTTTGTAGGGACCTAAGAACTAATTTCAGATATTATGCTCTAGAAAAAAATCAAGATTTTTATTTTTTTCTTTTTTAGCTCGTGCAGTTATTTGCATTCTCTAATTAGTGGCTCTTTACCTCGTAACAGCTAAACCTTACTGAGAAAACTAGCAGCGTTCTTCTGCCTCAAATCCAATTGTTTGTTCCTTTTGTTCTCATGTTGGTTCCAAGAGAGCTTCTGGTGTCTCCTTATCCCCTGTCATACCTAGCCAAGGGTCTTGCATACCTTATTTGTCTCAGTATTTCTGGGGGAAGCCTTTCTCACTTCTTGAGTATTGCTATGGTAGAGCCCTTGCCTTGGGGCTGTCCATTGCTTAAGCCTTATTTTCTGAAGTTCCAGTACTAGTTTGTTCTATTTTCCATATACCCTGGAGATGGGAGACTTGCAGACTTTTGACAATGTGAAGTATGTCTGGAAAATGGGTTGTGAATCCTCTTTCCCAAAGCACTCAATCACTCTGTAGCTTGTGACCATTAAAAATGCTGAACCCTTAGTCTCCTATAGAAATTAAAAGAAAGCCTACCCACAGAATTCAAGATTAGTTCATTTAAAAGGTATTACTGAACAGTGATTTCTCTTAATTGATGTAAATTTTATCAAAGCCATCTGTAGGAATGGACTCTAGCCAAGTCAGAATAAGTTCATTTCAGATAAATGCTTTACTTGATTCCAGAAAAATACACTTATGCATTAGTAGAACTACGGAGGGATAGTCCAGCTGCTAAATGTCTCATTGTTTCTCAGTTCACAACTTTCTTGTCAGTGATAGAAAACCCCTTGAAGTAAGTAGAACTGATGTTATTTTAAATAAACATGTGTTTTGATGGTGTTTTAGAAAGGTCTCTTTAAGAAAACGGAATTTTAAATATGCATTTCAAAGCAGAGGTCAGGATTTTAATGTATTTATTTCCTGTTGTCACTGAAAATGGATTGTTAAATTAAACATTTTTACTTTCTCTTTAGAGAATCAGGGTTTGCCTTTACTCATTTGGATGGGTCAGTGGCACAGAAGAAAAGAATGGAAGCAATTTGTTGTTTCCAAAGCAACCAAGCAGGGTCCTGAACTATAATGCTTTTGTCTGTGAAAGCGTGTGGAGTTGGATTAAATCTGACAGCAGCTTTCCGAGTGTTTTTAATGGATCCCGTGAGTAATGGGTTGTTCATAATGTATGGCTTAATTTAGGTGAAGCTTCTTTGGTGTTTTCCCAAGAGGCAGAAGGAAAGCCCATCTGAGAATGAATGACACCGATGAGTATCTGTTAACAGGCAAATTTCTTCAAATTTCTTCAAATTTCTTCATTTGTTTCCCTAGCATCTTCTTGTTTTAACACTATATTTTTGTGCTGTCCATTTATTTACTGTGATTGGAAAGAATGCTAGTAGTACTACTAACAGAGTGGTAGTACTACACCTTACAGTGTAGCATATGCTATCTATTCCTTCTTCATATCTCTCTTTCTTTCTGATACTTTTGATTGAGGTTTTCTATTTGTTGTTTATGAACTTCAAAAGCAATAAAGTGGAATTTGAGGAACTATATATTTAATGTAGTGCTTGTCTGTTCTAGTCTCTTTTTGAGAATTTATTTATAAATTAAGACATTATTCTGAGGTTACCTTTTGTGCTCAGGGGAGATTAGTAACACCTAAATTTAGGAAGCTTTTCTGCTTTCATTAAAGCACTCAGAAATGCAAAGTTATTTGTAAGGAATAAAAATGTAAATCACCTTTATTGATAGCAAAATGATATTCTTAGCAAAATTGGTTCATGTGCTGTGTCACTGTACAACATCAAGGTTTTTCTATTCACTTCCTGCCTTCCCCCCATTTACTCCTCTGCTGTAATGTCGAAGTTTTTTGGCACCTGAAAACTGAAACAAATTCTGCACTTGAAAGAAACAAAATGATAGTTTAGCTTTGGACTTGGGCATCCGTCACCATCAATAGTAAAGGAAAGGTACTAGCCTGGACATCAGGTCAGTGATATTAACAGTATGAAGACAAAAGCTATTTATTTAATAAGTGAAAGAAATTAAGTATGAGTAAGAGTATGGAGAAATCGCCATGAAAGAATTTTTTCGTGAATCACAATGCATCTTCAGAAATATTGTCGGTGTACGTACCGCATTGATCCGTTCAGTTGGAAGGGATCTACACTACCATAATGCCATCAAGTCTGACTGCCACTTTTTTTTTTTTTTTTTAACAATTCTCTGAATACTTGTGGAGAGTGCAAGAGAATTCTAATCTTCTGTGAAAACAGTGAATGAGGTATAATGAATTCATCGTATAGTGGGAAGCAGTTTTAAGAAAATAAGCTAAGCACTGTTAACACCAAGTCATCTACAGTCTGTATTTATACCTAACAACCCAGGGCCAAATATAATTGCAGCCTTTATACACCACTGAACAGCATCTTCTCATCCTGCTGGTAGCCATCCTGTGATGGCAACCATCCCAAGTGGCAGTGGTTGACTGCGTGTATTTGATGGAGGAGCAGTGGGCCCACACGATCCTTTACGATCTCACTTTTGAGTAAACAGTGCCGAATGAGATTCAGTCATGCATTAGCATTCCTTGAAGTGCGCTAGCAGCAATAATAGGATTTAAGAAGCAGAAATACCAGTAGAGTAACCAGTTGTTCAAATTCTGTGCATTTATTGTAGAACTGTAGCTTGGAAGTCTGCATTCCTTCTCTGAGAGATGTAATACCACAGTGCAAGGGGGGAATATTTATCCAGCCATAGATTACTTTCTCCCTCCCCCCCCGCCCCACTTTTAAAATTATTTGTTTGTTTAAATACAATCATAGATGGAGAATTCTCACCTTTAGGAAGAAATACAGACCTTTAATGTGAGAGTATCACAAGTATACAGATGTTTCTCTAAGGCTTAGGTTTTTTAATATTTTCCAATGTAAAATACAGTATCCTTTGTATGAGATACTGCAGAAAAGAATAGAAGTACTGCAATTCACCTTTCCTGTGCTGGACTGATGAGAGAAGAGTCAAAGTATACACTTCAGTCCTTCTTGACTACAGCAAAAATAGAATGGAACATACTTCTGTATGTTTGGGTTAGGTCTTTCCTCCAGACATCATGTTGTTCTCATACAGTGAGATTAATATTAGAACAGTTTGCCATATATAGATTGCCAGGAATATTCATCTTGCAGTGACAAATACATAATTTGTTGCTCTTTTGCTCACTGCCATAGACTGGAGAAACAAGACTTTGGCTTTTATCTTGCAGCTTGATGTCTCTGACTGTGTGTAGGCATCAGAAATTCTTAGAATCTAAAATGAGTCATTAGAAGAATTCTTAGACAACTTGCAGTATGTGGGTGACATGACAAGGCGAGCCCATTGCACGAGACTTATCAGAGACAGAACATTTTTACAGTTTATGTAGATTTAAGTATCTATTCTGTGAGAACTAGTAGTACTGTACCTCTAGATAGAAAAAACATGCTGGAAAAATGCAGAGCACAAACTTGGCATTTCATAGATCCTTGCATTTAATGTTACATCCAAAGTGTAAGTAGTAACAGCTACACTATCGTTTTGTATTCAGCAAAGTTTCTTGTTTACCTAATATGGTGATTATTGTATATACTAACGAAAGCATACGTGGGCTTTCTTAACAGTCCAGTTTACTGTTAAGTAACTGCCTATGTCCAGCTGATTTAGATTTTGCCATCAGGTACTGAGGCAGTTAATATATGCAGTGTTTGTTTCAGAATTAAAATAACAGGATTGTTTTGATGTCTCCTAGATTCCTGACAAACTCTGTTTCTAAAGCATTTACCTGAAGTTCCTGCTTGTTATAAGCATATAACCAGAAGTTCTCAAAGCTATCTTTATAGCGGGATACTTAAAGAGTAAGACATTAGCCTGGAAGTAATTAATATGCAAGCAATATTTGTTCAAGAGGTGATGGTACAATATCTGCTTTGTGATTCCATGTGCACTATTACTATGTTTCGAAGGGAGGTTATTTAACTTGTTCATTGCTGCTACTAATAGCTTAGAATTCCACTGCAAAAGACCAGTGTTTTGACAGGTGTTGCGGGCTGAGTCAGAGGCATAATGCTGTTATTACTAAGGTGAGTTGAAAGATTATTCCAACAGTTTTCTGGTTATGAATAAATAATTAATTTCCAAGAAGCTTTATTGTATTTTAAAAATAATTGTGCCATCACAGTCTCACCAGTAAGAATAAGTTGTGGAGTGCCTGTTGAAGTGTGCTTTGGATTGGAAGATTTTAATATTAGAAATTAAATGTCTCTGTTGAGCTATTTGGAGTGACTCAAATGGGATAGCATAGCTGTTGGTTAGCCTGGCTATTGCAGTTCATTATCTTGAAGGTATGCAGAACACTTTTGGTTTTGTCACAGCAGCTTGTTTAGCTGTGGAAGTGCAGCTAGAATGCCTCGTTAATATTCCATCACAAAAATACTACTTAGAAAATTGAAGACAGATTATCTTCTAATAAAAGTAGCAAAGAAGATACAGATATCCTTCCAATAAATGTTTAAAACCAAAAAAAGCACCAAAAAATTAAAATACCAAATCTTTTCCTCCAAGTGCTTTACATTCCTTTTCTTCATGTTTACATAGTAATAGCTAAATAATGTAGCTGTACTTAGGCTACTCGGATCCCTCATATTTTCTTCCAAAATACCTAAATTTCTCATCCAAAACATTTATTTAGAGAAAAATAACATCTTCATTTCAGTGTTTTTGGTTTTTGTTTGTTTTGGGGTTTTTTTTTTTTTTTTTGGTTTTTTTTGGATTTTGGTTCATTGTCAAAGATTCAGTAGAAGAAAATATCCTGAAAATTCAGAACAAGAAGAGGGAACTTGCAGCAGGAGCCTTTGCTACCAAAAAGCCTTCAGCAAGTGAAATGAAACAAATTTAACGGAATTAAGGCTCTGATTGATTTACAGTTGATCCTGCGCTATTTTGCATAAATATTTAATATTTTGGATAATACTTCTCTTCAAGTTACATGTCCCATGCTAATTTTCAGTTTTTCTGTCTTTGTGCTCAAAATATAAATGCTTCGAATAAATTATAAAAACGAATTTGCTCCTAAATGTTAATTTAGAAGCAAACTCCTGAATTTTTTCCAGTGTTCATTTCTTCAAAAGGTTGCTTGTTAGTACAATGCTTAAGAACACAAAAAAATCCCTCAAAATCAAAATGTGTATTCATGCATTCTAACTTGCAAGCATTTAGTCTCATTTTAGAGATGAAAAGGTAATGAAAGGTAAATAATGTGTCTTCTTGTTCAGACAAAACTCTCTATAAATGAATTAGTTTCATGTTTCTATCTTGGTATTGCCTGGTAAATGAACAGATCATCTGGACTGATTGTTTCAGAAAAGATGGTCAGTGACACTTCGTAAGGAATTCTTACTTTTGCAAACTATGTCCAAAGATGGTATTTAATTCAAAAATTTAAAGTATTTTTTACTATTTCTGAATAATACACAGGGGCAGGAGGGAGTTCCTCTGTTGACTACTTCCCAGGAGTTAGTAAAAAGGAAGTACTTAAAGTTGTGAAACACTTTCTTTTAATATTTTACTTAACAGAACTCCAATGATTTTTGTAAAAGTAAAGGTTTTTTGGATAAAATGCTAGAATCATAGGCACCTATTGACAGCATGCTATCTAGTAATTTCAATAGACACTTTGAACAATAAGACTGCTATACACAAAGTAGACTCTAATCCACTCGTGTCAGTGAATGAGTTAGTCCCTGCAAAATAAATTAAACTAATTATTTTATAGCTGCCAGCTTTCTAACACTTTTCCTGTACTGCTTTTCCTCTTGTAGTGGAAAAATGACATGTTTTTCACTTCCATACATAAGCCTTAATGGAATGCTGATCTTCATGCCACTTGACTTATGGAGGAAGAATTTGGTAAATATATCTATTTATCTAGGTTCTCTTTAGATTTGGGAAGTGTACTAGGCAGCAGAGAAATGGAGTCTGTAAAGCTTGTAAAGCCTTTCACCTCTTATGTCTGAGAATACTGGCCTGCTGATTATAAAAAGAATTGCAAACATAGGAAATGAAAAAGGACTGAGAAATAAAGGGAAGATGTCTACTATTTGGAGAAAGTGAACTAATGAAAGGAGTGAGAAAGGAATTAAAAACAAGCAAACTAACAAACTGATGCAGTTTTTGGAGAGCCAGCACCTTAGCTATGGAGAGAGGCATACTTTAAGTCTGTTAGAGAATGAATTACAAGGACACGAACGATGGAAGATAGCATGAACCCCAGTATCTGATTGTCACTGGAAAGTTGGAAAAGAACAAGAAAACAGAGCTAAACCTGACTGAAGCTGGGTTTTGAGTGAGGGTTTTTTTTGCATAGAGTTTATGTAAGTTAAACTTTCTTTGAGTTTTTCTGGTTCAGATTTTGATATTTAGAGATAAGCTGGAAAAATAGTTTGTGATTATGAAGGCCAGATTTGGCTTTTTTTTTTTGTTATTTCCATTTTCCAAGTAAAAATTTCACAGGCAAGAGAACCATTTCTACAGCTAGTCAAGCTACATCATTACTTGTGTGAAAAGATGCTGACATTTTGCAAAATGGCTTAGTATGATTATGAAAACAACTGAAAACAATTACTAGTATTTTTTTGTCTATTAGATTATGATTTCCATGTTCCAAAGCCACATATAACTTACTGAAGGTAATACTAAGGTGTATGGTCTCTCCCAAGAAAGCCATTAATGTATCTGAGAGAAAAGAGGTAAAAGCTAAGCACAGAAAAGTCCCGTCTGATTTGATGGAGCTGTTCAGTAAGTCGGGTGGTTAAACACCTTGGTGTTCTGGCTGTTTGGCCTTTTTTTTCTGCTTTTCATGATCTGTAAGTCATCTTTGGCTTTTGGCATTCTCTTTCGTGGAGTTTGAACAGTATGTCCTGGAAGTGAGCTTTTGGAATTATTTTTAATTCCACAGATTGAGTTAGTAGTCTGTCATTCTGGTTTTGGTTGGATTTTGTTTGTTTGGGGGGTTTTGGTTCTGTTTCTTGTTTCTTTTTTTTTTTTTTACCCCTCATACATAAAATAAAGATGTATATGGAAAAAATGCTTCTTAAGCTTTTAAGGGTTGTTCTGAGTTGTCACCATTTAAGGAAGCACCTTTATAGGCTTCATAAAGGCAAATGAAGTTCCAATATTTGAGTTACAATCTAAGCAGCACTGTGATTCTTCTGAACAATGATGTTTAGAGTATAATGCTGCTTTGAGTACCTTCAGATTAGAGCAGAAAACTGCCTGATATATCAAGTGATGCTATTGCAAGGGATAAAAAGGGATCTCTGCTTTTCTGCAAAGGTGGCTGCAGCAATTGTGAGGGAAATAGTGGCAAACAGTGACATAAAGGTTATTTTATTGAAAATTAGCTGCAGAGAATTTGGTATAGATGTCATACCTTTCGCTTTCCTGAGGCTGTGGTAAACACTTGATCATAGTATGAGTTAGAGGCTACGACAGAATGATTTTCACAGGTTATCTTTCTTCACTAATTGTATTTGTTAACCCAAAACATGCTGGTTTTCATCTTATTCAGCATCTCCTTATCTTATTGTATTAATGCAACAAAACTTACATGCTAAACCAAACTTTCAGGCAGGTAATAAGTATCGTACTTTTATACTTGGTTCTCTCCAACTAAGCTTAAAAAGAAGTAATGTGCCTATTCTCAAGTATGAATACAGACAAGGGGAGGAAAATTTAGATTGTTTAGCTTAAAAAGAGTATTTCAGCATTTTCCATAAAGTATTCCGTGAGTATACAGAACTCTCCAATATTTGTTTGATAAAGTATACTTCTGTCATTACAAAACTAGTAATCTAATTACTAGTAACTAGTAATCCCTCCCGCTTTCACACAACCTCAAAATTATGTTTAAAAAAAACAAACAAAAAAAAAAAAAACCAAAAAAACAAAAACACAGCAAAAGAAAAAGCCACACAGGAAAAGGCTAGTTACAACTGGGAGATACTATGTTCTTTTAAGTAGCTACAAGCTACTCTGGTTTGGACCTCATCTTTTAGCATTTTTCCTAAATGGTGACCAACTAAATTTTAGAGCAATTAAGTAGTGAAAACAGTTAAAACAGACTAACCCTTATACTCATATTATGTCTTCTGCTTTACCAGCAAATGGTGAGAGCTTGGTGATTGTTTATTTTATCTCTACGCTAAAGGTTTAGCACAACCACTAGATGCCAGCCAAAATCCTTCTTTATTAGGAAATAATAAAGTAATATTTTCTTAGTGTTTCTGGATTAGTACAGGGTATAGCTGTCAAAGAACACTAATTTTGTTCTGTTTAGACTTTTGGCTGAAGAATAGATCTAAACCTTAGTACAGATAACAGCCAATCTCTGTCTGTCGTCAGCATGCTTTATTTTTACTGCTTTTCCATGTGTCTTGGAGTACAGGTAGTCTGAGTGTGGCAAAAAAAGCACTTTCTTTTACTCTTTTTACACATGGAAAGAGTCAGTTTCCTTATCAGGGTAGGTACAGTTACTTTAGCAGCTATTTAATCCTTCTTTGCCAAAGTAATATCACCGTTGTGTTTAAGACTTAAGTTCAGCATACAGGGCTTACATTAGGGATGATGTTTCTTTAGGCACTTGAAAGAAAGATACCTTCTTCCCAAACTTCAAGTTAGTAATGCAAACAGCTTCAGCAGGAACTTCCTCCAATGCCCAGTCCTATATTTATGGCAAGATAATAAGGGGATTGGTCCTAAACAGCTCCCTGGCAAATTACTAAGTACTTCTAAATAATTACGAACTAAAAGCTGGACATTTGCTAATGAGAGCTTGAGTAGCATTAGCAAAGCTTAAGGGTTATTTGTACCTGTTGAATATTTTAGTCAGACTGCTTTGGAGCTCCCTTTTTTTTTAATTGCTCAAGAGTTTAGGGAAGACAGAAATGCATGACAACTTTTTATTTTTGTATCAAGTGCAACATTGCAAGGAACAGATAAAACTCAGTTTACTAGTCCCATAGTATACAGAACTGAAAAACGCATTCTGCCATGCTGCAGGCACTGTGCGTAAGAACCTGGTCAAAATTTCAGTGCAATTGTGACTGGAAGAGCAAAGCAGTGCTATTACTGTTACAACTGTATGTATCCCAGTATCATTAATACATTTATGGTAAAGCAGAATGGCTACCACTCCAGTGTATGAGCAATCCCATGAATTAGATTTTACATCTAAAACGGCAAGCAAAGGAATCAATGCTAATCACCTTAATGAGGTGAGGTAACCAACCCAGTTTAAATAGTATGTTGAGCCAATTGATCAAAACAGAAGAAATTTTAAGCTGAAAATACCTGGTTTTATCTAGTAGGGAGAATTGGAAATTGGGCAGTAATAGGTGGCCCAAGGATTCTGCTTCCTAGCTTTTGCTCAGTCTTCATCTGTAGCACTGCAGAGGCCTTCAGCCAAGAAGTTTTTCCTCAAGCTACTAGCAAGTGTAACTGACCACCATCTATACCTTTCTAGCTGTTAGTTCTGGAACAAGTCCTTGCATCACCACTGTTTGAGACAGGCATTTCTACTGCAGGTAGGTATCAAGTTTCTTCTTGATGTTGTCAAAGGAATCCACTCCCATATAGTCAGCTTGGCCCTGTTCCCACCGTTCCTTGCGTTCTTCTGAAGATTCAGTTGGTAATAGTGGTGATACCGATACGTGGGACACTGCCTCTGTAACTTCTGCCTACAAGGAAAGGCGGAGTAAAAATATAGAAGTACTTTATACAGCTAAAGCAAGCAACAGGCCATTGAATAGGACAACAAAGTAGCCATTATCGTGTGCAGCAGCAAACATAGCCATGGGAAGGAATTGAGCAGCTTTCCTAGCAAAATAACAAAGCAGAGTTACAGAAGTTAGCAAGGGAAAAAAAAAAGAAAAAAGTAAAGTTTAAGTTCTTCATACCTCTCTACAGAAGCCACAAGAGAAAGCCAGAGTATAGACCAAGCCCGATAGCTGCAAATAGTTTGTTAGAAAGATGCAAGATTACCAAGAGAAGCACATCTTAAGAGATCAGTAACTGGTCTTAGAAAGGCTGAGAACTTAAACTGGCCCATGTACTAAGCTAAGACTAAGAAGTCTGCAGTCAGATGCAGGCTACTAAACTCTGTGAATGGGAACTAGAGTTAGAAGCATTACTTTGGTTTTAATAAGTATTGGCATTCATCAATGCCTGTTTATGTAAGTATCAATTCCCTAGTTATCCTAGGCTTACCTAAGTGTGATTCACCATGCAAGATCTGTATGTACATATTTGCATGCTGAACTGGGCTTCTTCTGCTTGAGAACCTTATTAGTTGCAACACATTAAGAGTTAGGCCCTTCTCTGTATACGTTAAAGAAGTTACTACATCAAAGAAGTTACTACAGTATAATATCTGGTGCAACATTAGCTATCTACACAGTTTGTTTTAGGCACGCATACAGCTATGTCTAAGACCTGTCTAGCATGCTTCTCTTTTGTAGTATTATTTATTCCAAGCTTAAAAGGACAAAACTAAAATACCCTGCATCCCACAAACTAAACCACATCCATGCTTTGAGATGGACAGAGGGAAGGGAAATTGATGCAATGGTAAATAACTTGTCATCCATACTTAGGTATGGATGTACAAGATTATTAGAGCACGTACCATGTTTACCCCTGTAGTAATTTCTTTAATAATTCCATGCTGTTCTAGTAATGGTAAAACATCGGCTATGTAGGTATCCCACCACATGTTGAGGAATTCTGGGTGAACTATTTTAGGGTCGTCCATGTTGCCCTTTATGCTTTTTGTTCTGGAGTCATATGTATAGTTCCATGGCTTTGTGCTTCCCAGGAAATGCACCACCTTAGTATTTGCACCAAACCTGTTGGACAGAAAAATTTTAGAAGCCAGTTTGTACACGTGTCTAGAAAATGAGTTTTGACTGGCAGACATAACTTTTTCTAACCTGCTATTTCTGTATTTGTCAAGAAAACAGAAGTATTAATATATTTAGGAGGCTAAATGCTAAATGATCAAACTGCCAATGCCTATTGGGACCGAAAGCATTGCGGAAACAGAAACAATGCAAACTGAATTCTACATTACGCTAGTCAGAATACAGCCAAAACCTAGTGGTCTGGGCTATTTAAATACTTACAGACAACTCAAGTCTTTAGGGTGATGTCCATAGCTCAGGAGAGAGCGGTCTCAAGCAGCCGTTGTAATCGGAACTGGTTTTAAAAGTGAAAAAGATTCTACTCCAAAGTCAGCAAGCTAGAGAGTTAAGAATTACAAGTACTATGTGGAGAAGGGTCAGTGTTAAGAGTTACCCTTTCAGTTTATAGCCCTGTAGAAATGGATCATTGGCTGGCTCTGCTGCAAGAAGACCACATCCCTGCAAAATAATAACTTTGTATAACCAAGACATTTCAGAAGACTCCTGATCTTGGTGCAGCAGGGTCTTGCTAGAGTTAGCCCTTTACTTAATCCTTACTTCCTACATAACCTTAGGGCAGCCATGCATGGGTTTGGTGGTGGGTTTTTGGTTTCTTTTTTTTCTTTTTGAAACCATTTAAACTCCATTTTCAATGTGGACTTCTAGATTTGTCCCAACTGTTATCAGTATGTTCTTCTGTATTAAAAGTATAGATGAGATGCACCTCTTCTCAAGTAAAGAACTTGACACTGAAAGAGGAGACAATGTTCATTTCGTTCTCCCACAGCTCCAGAACCAGGTTTCAGCTTGATTCAGTTTTGTGAACAAGCAATACCAGTCTCTCTACTAACAGTGGCTATCTCACCTAGTTCAGTTTGTATCACATTAGGCTTTCTTCTCAACATAATATGACTGAAATGGAGGGTAATGTCAAAGTAGCTTTTCTAATATTTTATTAAGCAGACCCTGGTCATTTTGACCAGGACTCAGGCATTAAAGAGTTTTAGGTATGGAGACAATACAGGTGTATTTCAAAAGCCATAGAATATTCAAAGCAAGTATGCGTTTGGGTGGGAGTGTGGGTTTCATACTATTTTAAGGTCCTTGACTATATTTCAATGTTCATGTTCAATGTTTTGAACACAGCTAATCTTATTGCAGAATGAAGACTCAGGTGTGTGTGAAAGGCCAAGTATTTGCATTAACTGCATGCAAAAAGGTGTCTTCAAGAGGTCAGTTACTGGGCTTTAACTTTACACCCCAAAAGTAAAGATTTAGCATAAGGGGACTACCTTAGTTTTATGAGCTGTCACAGTACTAAACAACCTGAGTTTTCTTCATCTTAGGCTGCTGCTGTTCTGAAGAAAATTGTTGTTCAAAAATCAAGGGTATTTAAGCTAGAGAATAGAATGTGTAAGAAGTATCATGTGACATTTGTTGCAAATGGAGAATCTTGGATGGAAATGGAAATCTTGGTATCTTGTCCACTTATGGTCAAAACAACAGATGCCGAGCTTCTACAATGTTTACAGTATCTGCTTTCTAGATACTTTCTGGATCTGCAGTATTTTATTTTGACATTTAAGCTCAACTGTTAGGAAGCTTTATGTCCACACTGGCCTCAGCAACTAATCTGTCTTTCCCCATCTCCCAGAAAAGTCCTTTATCAATGTTTTGAAGTTAGAGAGCATTTGTCATGAATTGGCATTTTCCTTTGGAAAAAGGATTACTGAGACTGCTGTGAAATCTAGTCTCGCTGTACAAAGCTGCAAAAAACTTAGCTATTGCTGTCAGTAGGTTTAAATTTCACTATATTCCAACCGCTCATTATCAGGAGTGTAGCTGCTGATCTAACCAAGGGAACTTGTTCCATCTATCAAGCAGGGAATTTTACTTACAAGGCCTGTACTGCCAGCATTCTACTTTTGAAGGTCTGATAAATTCAGTTTAGCAACCGATTCAATCAGTTGAAGGGAATTTTTGTCAGGAGCTCCCAGATCCAATTAGTCTTCCGTGGCAACAAAGTAATTTGTAAAATTAAGGTCATGTGACTAACAGCCAGCCATGGAAAGAGGAAATACTTTACAATAGATGTTAGTTTATCGAATGCTATCCAGCTACTTAGTCATTCTGAGGCTTGCATATATTTCTTTAAATAAGTGTTCCACTTTTAGCATGACAAGATTCCAAAGAGTATTCTGATCACAAGACATAGTTTGATCTTGAGCCAGCAAGCCCTGCTTATGCTGGCTGCTGCTTTAGACACTAGTAACCTGATGTCATTCAGAGATCAGATTGGTTTTATGCAATTCGCACTTTCCCTCCCCCCTTGCCTCCAACTTGTGCAGCTCAATAGATAAACAGTTTCTGTGTAACACTTCAGCTTCCCTTCTTCCCCCCGCCCCCTTCCTCCTGGATTATTGTAACACTTTGAGCGACCCTGCCTCTGACATACAGTTTACTCACGTGCCAAATAAATGCTGCTAGCTAGAGAAGCTACAGTTTTCATCACAGAGGAAACATGCAATGATATGTGGTTGGCTGTTGTCTTTGTTCCATCTTGCTGTTACTTAAGGAACTGACAGAGGTCTAGAAAGACTACAGGAGAGAATTCTAGCTTGATACAAATCTTTGTTCACCATTTGAATGGTAGATGTTTATTAGACGAAATTGTTAACTACTGGTTGCTACGTACCCTAAGTAATTTGAGTGAGACAAGGGCAAGTTATCTAAGTGGGAAGGATACCACCAGTGACATGCCGAAGTTCAGCTCAAGTTGATTAAAGAACATACTGCCATTGGTTAGAACTGTGCTAGACTGTATTCCATACTGGAGGAGCGGTTCTTCCTTTTGCAAGTGGCCTGTCAAATGTGCTTACTCTAAATCAACTTCAGCGTTATCACCAGGGATGAGTGGCTTAAGCTACAGATACAGATGTCTCTCTGCATTTATCTTGAGATGATTCATTTGACTTACATCAATTCAACCTTTTCTTTTTTTAAGAGATTATTATATACTGAGTGACAGTAAGTCTCCTAGAAAACCTGTGTAAACTTACATCATGCCTGTTCATTCTGTTACAAGAAATTAGTTTATGTAAGCTCTGAAAGTCTTCTTGAAGTTTTCAACTTACGCTTTAAATGCTGGAAGGTAGGAATATACAGAAGTGCTGCTCAAATTATAAATAAATGGTAGATGTTTACTCATGTCTGTCGTTGCCCAGCTGCTGAAGAAGGTGTTTAATAACCCCTGATCTGCACCTAAAAGAGAAAGCATTAATAGACTACAAGCAATAGACAGCTGTTCGAGGATCTTTGTCAGTCAATTCACTAAGAAAGAGTTTGTAATGCAGTTATCACGTCCAGTAGAAGTCTGGTACATGCATATAGCACTAACGTTCTATTTGTGAACAACCTGGTAAATCTTGCAGCCTTTGAATATTCCAAAAACGCACAGAATGAAATAGTATGTATGGGGCTACTTTCAACTGCTGCTCACAAACTCTGCCATTCAATTCCTTTTACAGCTTAAGTTCAATCTGGATAAGGGAGTAAAAAAACCCCACAATAAAACAGTACAACCGTTTTACAACTGAACAGAGCACTGTTCAGCTTCAGGAAAACTGTAGCTCAGAAGATCAAATGGCAACAATTAGTTTTATTACTTATGCTTACAGAAGCACGACCAACATCATCTCACTGCCAGAGTTAGAGTATCAGTGGTCTGTTGGACCTGCAGTCTCAGATGCATCTGCCTCCACACTGATCTGATAAGAAAAGCATGTTTAATCTTGGTGACAACTCTAGTAAAATTCCATCAAATCCCTTAACAGACAATAGGTGTTCCTAGGTCTGTACTAAAAAGCTCCTGACTAACTGCTAAATGAGGATAACAATCTGTGTTCAGAGGGGTCACCCCTTAGCTTGCAAGCAGAGGTTGTTACAAGGTTAGGTGAGTCTGAAGTTGTTTGGTATCTCAGTGGTAGATTAGCTAAAAAAAAAAAAAAATATAGCCTACAGGCCAGAGCAGACTAATTTATAAGCAGTGATCGAGAAGTAAAAACCTATTTATTTATATCCATTCATTCTTTATTGCAATGAACAGGATTAGTCTTTAAATGGTAATAATTCCTCTTATCAAGGAGATTGAAGGGAGTCCTCCAACTTTCACTTGCTGTATTCTTTCAACTATAAATGCATTCACAAGTAGCCTTACTAAAGAGTAGGTAAATGGATGGCTTAGGGTATTAGTAGACAATGTTTCATTTTAATATTTCATTTTCTCAAGCACTCAGTCTCTGCTGACTCAGGAAAATGTTTTTATTGGCCTATGATTCCATTTAGGGCAGTATTAAGGTTTATACCATCAGTGCTGTTTGAGCAGAATTTGCTTTTTGCAACTTAAGTATCTAGATGCTGGGCATAAACTTAGATGCACAGGCAGTACACTGACAAATATAAATTCTAGGTATCCTGTTACAGCTGTCAGCATACATGCAGATTGCAGAGTGAGAAACTGCCCAGAGACTCAGTCCGGTAATTTCAAACCTCTGACTTGCCTCTCAACCCATAAAGGAAGGAAAGCACTTTTGAAGAAGCTGTGTCCATCATAAGAAAACCAAAGGGGCAGCAACAAGGTATTGAACTTACTCTACAGGACTTTTGCTCAGATTGTTTTACATACTCTGCTTTTTTTTCAGGTTGCATGCATTTGTGCCAAAGCAGACAATGAAAGCAGCATCTAGCTGTCCTAATTCAGACTTCAACAGTAGTCTTGTTATATAAAACAGGATCTCAGACATAAGGTGAAAAATCAGGCAGTACTCATAATAACTACATATTTACAGATGCATATGAAGGTACAATACAGCAAGACTGTACAAGCAACTATTTTGGATCCCAGGCTAAAGAGCCAGAGGATTGTCTAAGCAATAGCAACATTCTTAAGGCAGCAGTACCACCAGATCTCTTCTAAAACCAAACTTTTCTTTCCCATCCACTACTTTTAGATGGTACCTAGAGTATAGCACGTGTCTGCGTGACACGTTCTTTATTATCCAGAAAGGTGAAGTTTAGACAGAGTAGATGTCTACATAAGTAGCCATCATTCTACCATTTCTGGACAACAGCAGTACATAGGAGGCACCTGTCTGCTGTTACGTGCAAGAAATATTCTGGAAGGTCTTCCATTCCCTAGTTACTGCTACTGCGGACAAGGTA
Source organism: Daphoenositta chrysoptera (assembly GCA_013397915.1). Taxonomy (NCBI): domain Eukaryota; kingdom Metazoa; phylum Chordata; class Aves; order Passeriformes; genus Daphoenositta; species Daphoenositta chrysoptera. The sequence goes on along the minus strand of VZRO01000190.1, from coordinate 20,342 downwards.
TTTGCATAGGTTGAATTCAACTACACATAGTTTGGTAGCTTGTTAAGTTTGCATCCTTATGTCCTATTAAAAGCAGTGACCCTTCACAAGTTTCTCTTACTAAGTTTCCTAGAACCTTTTATTACTCTCTAGGGCAATTTAATTTTCAATCCCCTTTCTCCCTACCAAGTTCCTGAGCTTGGCAGTAGCTTATACAGATGGTCTAGGTCTCCATGGTCTCATTATTCACACCACTGCTACCATTTACTAAAACCTAAGTATATTTTGAACCTGAAGTAAAAATTACAGTTCTAGAAATCTGATACCTAAACAACTAACCCACTATTTTTACTGTTAAATGCTGCAGCAATTGCTTTGCCTTTAGGACATAGAGGAAGTTTCACCATTACATGGCTTTAGCTTCCAAGTCAGAAAGTGTATTGTAGAAGCAGTTCTATTCTTTCAAAGGACAGGGGCCTTCAGCCTAGAAGATCTGGTCTGCTAGCAGTCAAGCTCAAAGTTCAAAGGAGACAACCACCAAGCCCCAGATGTTCCCAAAGCTACAGATCAGTCAAGCTGCACAAAGATGTGCGTTTGGGTTTCTTTGGTTGCTTGCTTTTAACAATTCAGAATTGTGCTACAGATTTTGCCATAGCCAGTGATCAATTTGTACCCAATATCTGAGAGCACTCACAAAGCTATCAACTGCTACCTTGTCAGGAGCAAGGTACAGACCTTCATTACATGGAAGTACTCATTTTCATTGGGTAGCATTGAGCATGCAACTGTGACTAATGTTCTTTAGAAGGCCACGCACAAGAGTCCCTACAGTAACAAGGATTATTCTGCAGACTAGGAGCGACATCTGGAAATTTTACTTTCTACGAAGTACTGAGAGGTAAGTCAACAGGCTAACTCATTACCTTTTATCTGAGAGTTCCCTTTTATGGTCTTATTTACATAGTTTTCTGTAGTTTCTTAAGTTAGACTTTGTTTTGTACCACAGTAGTTACATAACAAAATTATGTGACTAGGAGACAGTGATACTCAGAAGCCTTTAACTACAGCAGTCTCCAAGCAACATATGCTTTTACTGCAATGGTAGCAGATTTAGTAGACTTACAGCAGAACCTGGCTTCTCAAGCTTAAACCTGGTACAGTGGCTGATCCCAAGTGACCTGTAGTGGGAATCAGCCACAGCTACATGCACTTGATATTGGGAAAGAGACAGTCACCACCCTATAATGACAGGAAGCCATCACATAGCATGTGAAGAGGTAGTTGTATCTTCAAATGTTTGATTCTCTGAAGCTGTGCTTAAGTTGATGAGTACTACTTTTTCTGTAGCAGCTTAAGTTAGTATAGAACATCCAAGCCTCAAGTGTTAGGAATGTCTTAAGTGTAGTACAGGAGTTTTCATTTCTTGTTATATAATTTCTTGTTAGATGATTCTACTCTCTTAATGCTTACAGCTGTTAATCTGGAGGCCTAACTCAGTTTTTATTTCATGAAGTCTGAAAAAAGTAGTTTTACTACATATTGTAATGATGGCCTCTATTTCTGAGAAGGATACAATTTTTTGTGCAGTTACATCGAGAATTCTATCATACAGAGTCCCCATGAGATGTATGTAGTTACTGAGCCATCTCAACTACTGTCACCATTTTGGTCTAACTTAAATTGAAATACAAATTAATACATACCATCAAAGCTGCCTTTCTCTGTGGCAAACTGTAACAGCTGACTGTATGTTTCAATGGAAGGTCGGTAAACAAAAACTCCTGAATTAAAACAGTCGGGCCAGCCTGGATCTGGTGCTGCAGACAGCTCTTCTCTCTCAAAAAGCTCATCTATATTTGACAAAACCTAATTGTAAAGGGGTTTAAAAAAATGGTTTTAGGTTGGGAATTGCAGTATCATATTTTAATGGATTTTGGCATCAACCTTAAGACATGAAAGAAAGCTTTCGTATCAGCACTCATCTTACGGAAGACAATACTTTACAGAAATAGTCGCCACAGACGTCATTACAGTTAATTTAGATTAAAAGGCACACACATTCTTACTGTTTCTAGTCCTTCTAGTAAAAGGCTTCTACTACCCCTACTCTTAAAAAAAAACAACCCACAGAAAAAAATCCAACAACCCTGATACTAGGTCTTTAAGAGGTACCACGAGACACAGCCACTTACCATTGTGTCTGCATCCATGAAAACACATTTTGAAAACTGTGTCAGTTCCCAGCAGTGAAGTTTTGTTAGTGTGATGCCCAACTCAGGTCTTTTCATTAACGCCAAGTGTGCCGAATCCCCACTATCCAAGACATTTACCAATATGACTTCATCAAAGACTTTTTCCAGCACTCTCCTGGGGAAGAGTCAATTGGCAAGATTTAGTTCTAGTGTTACTCCAACAACAGACCACATGACAGATTCCGTAAAGAGAAGTGGAATAATGGGGAACCTGGCAACAGTTCTTGTTGAAAAGAAGTAAGAGTTGACTGCGTATGTTGGAATGCACAAGTACACCTGTCTGCCTCAAAGTTTCTAGATTGTAATGTGTACCTTCAGGGAAGAGAGGAGTTTCTTGGGGTTTTTTTTTCTTCCAGAGTTTTAGTTGGCATTGCTATCAAGTCCAGTAAGTCACAGCTATTTAGTACAAACTTTCCACAAAGCTTTTTTTTTCATCCAGACTCTGATTTCTGGCAAATACACAGTCTACTCTGAGCAGGCAATTAAGAAATGGGAATGTGTTATACTAGCTTGAGCAGGACAGTAGCTGAATCCTAAACAGCTGAAACACAATTTTATGCTATACTTACACTGTTCTGGATTTGTGACATCTGGGACATTTGAAATATCTAACTAGATCCAGTTGCTAAAACTTTCTTTATCCCATAAAGTCTTTTCAAGACTGACTTGGGGGTCATGGCTGTGGGTACAGAAATGGTTTGAGCCAGCATCATATTCACTAAAGAGTGACAAATTTTCAGGCAGTGTAGTGAAATTTTGTGGCAGATATCCAACCTTTGCTTTACCATCAATAGAGCATTACCATTAGTTCAAGATATTGAGGTGTTCATGCTGCTTAAAAAAGGAAACATCTGTAAAGTCTTACTATTCTACAGTGTATCTTGACTGCTCAGCAATTACCAGTACAATTTGAGCCACAGAACTTGTAAATGAATTTTGGAACTCCACCTTGTCAGTCTTTATACTGACAGCTTGGTGTGGACAGTGCTTCTGAACTTAAGGTATACTTTGTTAGCGGAGACAAGGCGAGAAACCCAAGTTCCAATTACACCCCTAGGTACGTAGGTATCACCTGTCTAAGGGCATAGTACTAGCTGGCTTGCACTAGCGCATAAGTACATTTAGGATTCATCTTAAAGAGCACACTCATCTAATAGGCTGGAATGGATGCTCCTATATGCAACATCTTAATATTGATAAGACCATTTAGCTGCCAGGAGACTCCAGGGAGAGTCACTCCATTTTTTTATTGAGTCACCTCCCTATTGCCTCTATATATTGATAACTCTTTTCAGAAGAACTTGCCCTCGTAGAAAATCTTGACCTATCATCTGTAGTTCCCATAGTTATTAACTGTTTTGTTGTTCGTCTTTTTTTTTTTACCCTCTTACATGTGGAAAGAGAATCCAGTCCACTCCATAGTGAGACTATTCTAAGGAGGCTGTAGGAAGCAGTTGCCTGTTAATTTCATTTGTTGTACTGTGGTGACCTTGTTAGATGCCTCGGTTGAGCTGCTGATTTGACATACTTGGTGCTACGTTAGTTCTGCTCGCTTTCTTCTCCCATGATAAAATTTGAAGTGTCTGCTAGATTTCAAGAGAGCTTGTGTTATATTATCTCGATCAGGAATACTTCTGCAAAACAAATAAATACCAATCCCGTACTCCCACCTCCACACGCATACACACAGCACTCACAAATGCACAGGCAATATCACATTGTTGGACAATTCTAAGTAGGACTATAAAAGAGCAGAGATCCAGCTGAAACATCAGTCATGGTTTAGAGCTCTAACTACAGACTATTTGTTTAATTCATCATAGGGAAGAAGAAAAAAAAAAAAACAACACTAAAACCCAACAAACAGTTTCACATTTGAAGAACTTAGCAGAATTCCAGATAGTATAGGTAAGTTCAATTCTGCTGAAATTAGCTGTTTAGCTTCCAGAGTTTTGAAAGGTTGCCACTAAGGAATTTAACTTCCATTTTTCAACCTGCACATCAGCAGGAACTATTGCAGTTTTAAGTACATAAGTGACCTTACCTCATAAGATCTGAGACCTGAGGAGTTATGAGTGCAGTCAGCTTCCTTGTTGTTCTGTACTGTTGCAAGGAGGAACCAAGTACCAGTGCTCCTTTCACATAGGAGTCATTAGTAGCTAGAGTCACAAAGGACTGGTCTGGAAAAAATAAACTTGGTCAAGTTAGCACGATCTGCTACCTTATTCTGAGACAGTTACATTAGAAACCTAGCATTGTTAGGTAATCATGCTGTGAGACCTCTAAGATTTGCCCTTTAATTCTGCATATAGGGCCTTCCTATGTGACTGAATGAAGTGGATTACTTGCATAGCTATATATGCTATTGGTAACTTGACACATGGCAAAACGCAGTAAAATGACCCACAAAATCAAGACTGTTGCAAGAGTACACCAGTTCAAATTTCCCCACAGGTTAAATGATTCATACCAAACATAGAGACAATCCAAATAGTCTAAAGAGCCTTACTTTGGCCACTAATACGCTACTATGTGAAAAGCATCTGGAGTCTGTGGGCTTGCTTTTGGCCTAAAGTTAGTAGGGTTTTGTAGAGTTTCTCTAGGTTCAGCTCTCAACTCTGAAGCTAAAGCAGTGTAAAACTTGCATTTCACTTTCAAATGAAAGTAACAATTGAATTATATCTTAGACAACAGTTTTAAGTTTTGCTAGCTCAGGATTTTGCAGATTAGTTGATCTGCGACCCACAATTGCAGCTCTGTCACAAGAATGCAAGATTTAAATGGGAAGTAACTAGTAATACAAAAAGCAATTTAAAACTTGCAGGAACAATTTTTACTCTGAGCAAAAACAGGTACTATAGTCTTCTGCTCCAGCTGTATCTTAAATATAGCTTAAGACCGATTGCTTTGCCATATAGTACTTACTGAGGCCATATCATACAAGTTTTGCATTCTTTCAATTTTCACGTTGTTTTAAACTGGCAGGGTGGGACTGACAAAAGCAAACAAGTACCTTATAAAAGTTCTTCAGTTCACTGTTAACTATTTTCATGTAGACCTCCTTTCAAAGTTATATCACTTTTCAAAGCATGCTCTTTTCTACCAGTCCATTTTTCATTCTATCAACAAAACAGTTTCTTCCTAAGAATTTCCAGAGTCAAATTTATTTCAGCAACTTTGATTTCTTTTCTTTACAGAAGGTGTTAACTAGGTTAGATTAGAGTGAGAGTTCTGGGCACTTAAAGGCTTACTATAAAGCCTAGTAATCAGTATTTTAATCTTGACTCCTTCCAGAAAAACTGTTGTTTGGCATGACTCCTAAGTTTGCGAGGCAGTCATCATCAATATCTTTTTAATTTAATACCCCCTTAACAGTTGACAACAGAAAATAACGTACCATAACTGCCTATAAGAACCTGGTCTGCAAGATCTATAGACTAGCTACAAAACCTTCTGTTTTGCTTAGCAGCAAAACCAACCAGTCACAAGGGATTTAGATTATAGCGGTCAATCGCAAAGATCAAAAAAGCTTCTATAATGCCGGGAATAAAGATATTTTGTTCCAATTCATTTTAGCTGCCTATTTATACTAGCTCATATTCAGCAAGTCTACAGAACAACTTTATGTTTCTTTGAAAGGACAAGTGTGTAACATCTTGAGTCACGAACATACTCTAACAGGGTTTTTCAGTAGGTAATTTGCATGTTACTATTTAATACATGGAAGTTTAACACTATGCTCTCAGCTCCCTAAAAATCGAGTGTAGACAAACTGGGATTGTGCCCAGCATTCATCTGAGTGTTACTTGTTGGGGGTTTTTTCCCCTAGCAATGTAAGTCTAATTCTTAAAGTGACCTTGCCACCGAAAGACAGGTCTTTTCTTCATCAACCTGTTAGCAGGTATACTTCCACTCTGTCTCCTCATCTTCTTGAAACCGAATATTCACGCACACAGGTCTTGACAGAAATAAAGTCAATTTAATGATGGAGTAAAGGCTAAGAAGCCCCCTACTGCATCCCAGCTCTAGGAGGAAACCTTAAAACTGCTTGACAGGACGTAAATATTGCCAATATGGAGATCATCTAAGTCAGCATAGCTTTCCAAAGTTTTGAATAAACTATGTTCTATTCTATGTCTTCTTTAAGTACATTCATAAGTACACGAGCCCATGCTACAACTTGGGCAAGACCAGTTGCTGCTTATTATGGAAGTTACATCTGCAAAAGACTAGTTCATTCTACCTAAACAACAGGTATTGCAGCCGCGTGGGTCTCCCTTCTCATCCTTTTCCCCTCTCTGTAAACACTTTCTCCACAGAACCTTATGTTTACACAGCAGCCACTGTTAGGCCTCAAACATAATGAACTCTTGGTGACAGTATGTCTGCAAAACCACACAAAACGAGAGGCAGTTGCACAGCTTCCTAATTGACTTACCCAGATAAAACCACGCTACTTCAGAGACCTCTTTCGCTGCCCAGTTCACAGGCTATAATATCTCTTTGCTAGAGTTTTTGTGCTAGCCGTTACACATCCACGACCATCCTAGAAGTCTGAGCTAGGAGCAATCTTTCATTTGATGGAGTTCAGGAGCTTACTGGAGCGCTTGCCCCAGATCATTTAAAAATTCCACTGGAAGGTTTTTCATAGGCATAGCCAGAGTTCACAGGCGCTTGCCTTTCCCCCTATTCTCTAAGTTAGGTGCTAGTACATCTGTTAGGTGCTAGTACATCTAGAGAGACAGGAGCATATTATCAAGACATGCATCGGGGGGCAGACCTCCTGCAGGCTTCCAGACCTGAAAATGAAACTGACTCCGCTGACAACTTCNAAAAAAAAAAAAAAGGAAGAAGCGAGACGTACGTGGAGAGGCGGTAAGGACCTACTCATCGCAAAGTATAAAAATCGCAGAAATCACAAGCTCTCTCTGGCTTTTCAGGAGAAAGCTGGGTTTTCCCCTGCGAGCCGCTGTAGCCCTACAGCGGCCCCTCCGGTCCATCCTGCTCCCCGCCACGCCGGCTACATCCCTCCCGTTAGGGGACGGAGGCTGGGGCAGGGCATCGAGGTAGGCGCGAAGCGGGCCGGCACCGTGCGCGTCCTCTCAAACCGCACAGCGGTGCCCGGCGGGACGGCTACGACCCCCCCCCGGGCACCCCCTGCCCCCACCAGCCAG
>VZRO01000190.1:1324-12793 GCA_013397915.1 Daphoenositta chrysoptera | reverse complement strand
GCAGGCGGGGCCCCCGCCATGGCCTCCTGCGGCGACGGCACGTCACCCCCCCCTCCTTCCGGGGCCGGCACCGCGCCCTCTCTAGGAGGCGTTAAATCCCCCGCCTACCCACCACTGTGCCTCTCAGGTAAAGCGGAGCTTGAAAGTCCCTCAAAATACTCTGCTGCGCGAATAGAGGGTGGGACCGTGTCAGGGTGCTGTGGCTCAGGCTGCGAGTGGGGGTGGTACAGGAGGAGCGCTGCGCCTGTGGCCGCTAAACCCTGCGGGAAGAAGGACTAAAACCACTGGGAAGAGCCTGGCTCTGTCCTCTTGGCACTCCCTGCAGGTGTTTGTACAGATGGACGAGATGCCCTGAGCTGCCTTTTTTCCAAGGCTGAACGGTCCCACCTCTCTCAGCCTTTCCTCGTAGGAGAGATGCTTTCTTGTCCGTTATCCTTGCGGCTCTTTGTTGCCCTCTCTCCAGTATGTTCATATATTCCATACTGGGGAGTCCAGAACTCAGCACAGCCCTTCAGGTGTGGCGTCAGCAGTGCTGATCAGAGGTCAGGGATCCCCTCCCTCGACCTGCCTCGTGCAACCCAGGATACCATTCAGCTTTTCAGCAAGGGCACGTTGTTGGCTCGTGTTCAATTTCGTGTTCCCCAGGATGCCCAGATCCTATTCTGCAATCCGTCACCTTCCTCAAGACAATGAAATATAACTGCTTTTTGACCACAATAAACTGAGGGAAGTCTGTTAGGAAAGGGGTTTCTTTCTGACTTGAAATGGCAAATGTGCCATGAAAGGATTTTAAAAATAACCAAACTCTCAAATGCAAGCTGGTGAACAAAGAACACTCCAACTCCCGATATCCCCAGTATGGGAAATCATGTTTGAGCTGAGACAATTCTTGTAGACCTGTTTTGAAGTCGAATTACTTACTTCTAAAAGTACCAAAATCAAGGAAGTGTTCCTTGACCAACCACAAAATAACAACCCCCCCAAAAAGTATGCTTTTAGAGCATACCATTAATTTACAATTAATGCATCATCTGCATAAAAGTGTGTGAATCAGAATTACAGCAATGTTGATAATGATGTACATGTATAGGGATTACTAATATTTTTGGTACGCAACTTTTTTCAGGTATCCGTGGCTTTGACAAACTTTCTTTGTGGCGGTATTAGGCATGGTTTGTGTCCGTCTCAGATGAAAGTTTTGAGAAATTTTTAGCCAGCACATTTCAGCTGCGTCTAGCTTGTTGCTTTGCCAAGTTTTTGAGCGAAAACAATAGAATAGCCACTGTCGGTGACTGCCTTCCCCCCCTCCCTTGGTTCCTTTGTGTTATGTTAGAGCGTAGCAAAAGACCGTAATTCCTTCTGGTTTCCACGTTAAACAATCAGAAAAAAAACCCTCGGACTGCCAGGATTTAGCTTGAAAGCATGGCAGAGAAGTGCCACGTCCGCCCCTATGCAAACGCTTGTTTGCACATGCATGTTTGAGATTTTTCTAATGTTCGTGGTTGAACAGGCTGTAAATTCTACGGTTCCCTTGCATGACTCGATTTTATGTACATCTGTGCCTTTGTACCGACTGTTTACACTTCTTTCTCCATAACGCGAAGGGAAAAGTCAGAGGAAGAACCTGAGAGAGCAACAGCTATCCCATTGGCTTCGAGTACAAATGGAAGAAAAGATCATGTGACATGTGGATAGAAGGAAAAAAGCCCCCAGAAAAGAGAAGAATGCTCGGGACAGGATCTCATGAGATAAGGGCTAGGATAGGAAAGCATTTAAGCCTAGGATAAAACCAGCTAGGCCTCCGGTTTTTTAGAAGGGAATAAATTTAAGACTAGGTAAAAGATAAATGAGATCTGAGGACGGGAACTAACCCGGGAAGCTGCTGCTCGTCAGCACACAATAAGACTCTATAGAAACCTAGTGAGAAGGGAGAATGAATAGATTTGGCTGAATAAAGAGAGAGCATTCAGAAAGAATGGACAAAGTGCTGCATAGCATCTCATTAGGTGAATAGCGGCACACTGAACAAGGTGCAAGTCCTATGGCAAATGATCCTGTCATCATGCAATTAAAAAATTCCATCACCATGCATGTCACAGAAATCCAATTACCCTTGTACATTATAGAACTTCAAATTTTTAATGACTAACAATGTTATTTGAATAGGAACTTGATTATGAGGTAATTAGAAAGGCATTTCAAAACACCAAGTACTAAGGAGTAGCTTTGAAATACAGTTAGGATTTACATAGCAGTAATAGAAAGTGCTATCCCTGTAACAGGACTTTTTAGCATAACTTCTAAAGGACTTGATTAGCCACTTAAGTTAATTACACTTAATTAATAATTTTGCAAATGTGCACAGTGAGTTCAACCATTAGATTAATAAAACATTGTAGAGGAGGTTTCAGAATTAAACATTATTTCTGCCTCTGCAAAATCCTGGGGGGAAAAATTTTAGAAAGCGACCCAGAATTGATTCTATGTGTCCAGTCCAAGTTTAAAGTACCAGAATTCAGTTTTTATGATGTCGAAATGGTAATTCGTCTGGTTAGGAAAGAGGCCTCAATGGTGTGAAGTGCATCGTTAGATACATTAAAAGAATGTAGCCCAAGTCAAGACTGTACTGAGAGATTTGTTTTCCTTTTTGTCCAGCCATCTCTGTCTTGCCCTGAAGTTGTCACAAACTTCGCCGATGACAAAAACTGTTTTGGGGCATCCCATCCTCTTTTTGAAGCCCTTCTCACCTTGACCTTACTGTGAAGCTAGACTGAACAGTTACCGAGTACTTAGAGTAGTCTGCAAAGAATTTAAAAATTTGGCACAAATTTTGCTCAGCACTAGGATTTCAATGTAATGTAACTTACTCAGATAACGTAACTTTCAGATAGGACTGAAAAGACTTTCATGTTTCTATTTGAATAATGAAAATAGTACGTTGTCACTCCAATTTATTTCAGCTTTTCACATTCTCCTTTCCTAACGGATATTCTCTTTACCCATCCCAGAGCCAGTTACAGTTCTGGCCTTGTTTCCTTAAAAAAAAAATCCACCTGCTACATAAATACGATAGTCTTCTAAAAAGCTAGGCTCTAGAATTTGCTCAGTTCACATTACTTAATGGATTGCAGTGAGCAGATGTTTAGTGGATTGAGGAACTCTTAGAATTTCTTCTAGCTAGCACGTTAAAATAAACCCTCCTATAAGTGGGGAAGTGAGTAGGTCTCAGTTTCTTTTGTATTGTCTTTTGGGTCGATTCTCAGCGATCTGCAACAGGAGCAAGCTACGACAGAAGCCATTCTCCTGATTGCATGATTAACTTGGCATCTATTAAGAAAATTGATGGTGAACCTTTATTTCTCATTGGAGAAATAGTTACCTCTCTCACCAGTCTTTACAAGACTGTAAAAAGGTTGTAATGCAGAGACCTCCCGCCACTTTCTTACCCTTAAGGAAAAGGTTTAAATATCACTGAAGAACACAGAACCACATACAACTCATGAGCCTCCTTTCCTTTGGCACATAGGCTAAATGAGGCAGATCTATATGTGTTTTTCTCCTAACTTGCCTTCTGCTTCATCTTTGCCCGCTCCCCTTTTCTAGCGATTCTTTTGGGATGGGAGGCCACGAGACCTGCTGATCAGGTGTTTGTCCCCAGTTCCAATCCTCATTTGCCATGGCGATAAGTGCAGGCAGGACAGCTATGGGCTTCTCTTTTTTTCCTCTCTTTACCACTTGACTAGAAACAGTAAAACATTCTCATGCTCTATATTTGTACAGGGGAGTTGAAATCATGTATCCAAATTCTAACCATATTCTACCTCAGTAGGTAACAATAAATCTTATAATTTCTTGCCTCCACACAGCAGAGTTTTAAACTCTCTCAAAATAGAAAAATTCCAGTATCTTATCTGAACATACATGTTCTTCCTTACCACAGGAAGTGCTAAAACTCTTAATGCTTAAAAAACTAGCAGATGATAAAGTTCCTGGAGATGCAAAGTTCTTGAGAAATTTTAGCAGGGATTTGAGAAGAAGCAGTGGCAATACTTCCACCAAGTTACTTAGACTTACAGCAGTGCTTCTGTTCCATGTTAGATTTTTGTTGAATTTCAAGCTAGTATTTCCTTCAGGCTAGGCCAAGTAATTAACTTTAGAAACATGCAATAATAAATTTTTAAAAATTCAGGGTGATACACTGGGAATAGCATTTATGATTAATATTAAGTGAATAGAGTTACTGCCTTTTGAAAAACCTTAGTATCACCAAATTGAGATGCTTTAACCTCTTCCCTAGCTAAAGAAGTATAATAGCATCGGGAATAGAATAGAATAGAATAGAATAGAATAGAATAGAATAGAATAGAATAGAATAGAATAGAATAGAATAGATCATTTGGAAAGGATCAACAATGACCATTTAGTTCAATTGCCTGACCACTTCACGGCTGAAACACTGTTAAAGCATATTATTAAAGGCACAATCCAAATGCCTGTAAACACTGACCTACCTGGGGCATCAACCGTCTTTTAGGAAGCCAGTTCCAGTGTTTCACCACTCTCTTGGTAAAGAAATGTTTCCTAATAAAGTCTAGTCTGAATCTCCTCTGGAACAGCTTTAAGCCATTCCCAGGCATTCTCTCCCTGGATCCCAGGGAGAAGAGCCCACCTTCCCCTCCACACCCCCTCCTCAGGAACCTGCAGGGAACAATGAGGTTGCCCCTCAGCCTCCTTCTCTTTGAACTAGACAAAGCCAGAGTCTTTGTGCAGGAGTAGACTATTACTATAGAGATGATGCCCTAACAATAATGCTCATCAATTATAGTTGTCAAAAATCTATATAAGCATTAATTGCCCATCTCTGAGCATTTAACCATTACTACATTCATTTTTACTGAAGTGATTATAGAGCTCATTTAGATTAAATGGGAAGATAGTTTGCAGTTTCTGCTAGCATAAAGCAGCAGCAATATTGCTTGGGAGGTCATTTTAATTGACCTCGAAGAAATTGTTTCAGCATGACCCCATCAGTTTGAGCAACACTGGTCTTTAATACTCTTATTTCCGCAGGACTTCACGGAACATCAGCAGTATAGATCTGTGGTGTAACAAGTTCCACACCTGACCTCACTGACATCAGAGCTGACTGATGTGCACCTAGAGGTACACATTCCTCGGTTCTTGACCCAAGTATGCCAGTGTGCTCAAGGGCTAATTAGTAAGGTCTTCTTTAAGTGGACTTTTATCTTAGGATGTGCAAGTTTGCATTAGAAAAAGGCCAATAGACTAGGTTATAAGATGATGATCAGAAGTCCTTGTTGTCAAAAGAGCCACAGCACAAAATCATCTGTAGGCATGAGACCCCATCTCTCTGCTAAATCTGGTGACAAAAGTGCCGAAGGACAGAGAGGTCTTGTCACAGTACTAAAAAATTCTTAGGCTAGGCATAAAAAAATGTATCCGGTCAACAGTTAAATGACCGCTGAGTCAGTCTTACGAGCACCTCAATCACACCGATCGTGTGCCGTAGCGCTGTAAATTCCACTTAAGAGATAAAGAATTGTTTTTCTGTTGAAAGTCTGGAGAAAACAACTTCTTGCTCTGTCAAATTTACAGCATCCATGTCGGCTGTGCCAGGTACGTTTACTATCTCAGGCGTATTGTTCCAAGAAAACGTCTGCATGTTAAAAGGTTAATCCTTAATTCTACGCTCTGTCATAGTTACAATAGCTGTCAAATATAGCTGCGTTGCAGTATATGCTGTATGAAGTGGGTTTCTTAAAAATATTTTGGGACTGTATCAGGAAGCTGGACATAAGTAGTTTGACAATGCCTTCTCGTAGTAATTGACCCAGATGTATCAGGTGTGGCTCAATGATGATTTTTCAGCTGCATAGCTCATACAGACCATAGCATTATTTATCCTGTGCAAACATTGAAACAACACTCACGCTTTTCTCACTGTATGGTCTGGTTATTTTTTCATTGTCTTTTATCAGGATTTTCATCAATGTTTCCCCACAGCTTCCAGATTGTTCACAGTGCAGACGCAGCAGTTCTGTTTGCTGGGCCGGGCAACAGCAATCACATTACCCGTGCCCTGCATTCTTTACATTAGTTGCTCATAGGAAGATAAATTTAATAGCTAGTACTAATTGGGGATGGAAGGACGCTCAGTCGATCGTTTTAAAATCCGCGTCTGATGCGGCGAGAAGGCCTAAGCTCCGTTTGCTTTTTTCTGATACTTTTGCTAGCGACTGTTTATATTTTGATGCAGCCTATTGCCTATGAAGATCAGTTTGTTATAGCAGTTTACACTGATATAGCTCTTGTGAATGACTCTTAAGATGTGAAGGAGATGGATTTGAGTGCATTTTGAACCTTAGAATTTTTCAGTACTATTTTTGTGGCTGAATTTCTGTTTCCCATGATTATTTAAATTATTTAGATGTCCCGCAATGCTTCTGACTGTAATGTCTTAGGTGCGGAGTGAACTTCATCGGTTAACTGTAACATTTTGTCAGCACTAAATCAAGGCTACAGAGCTTTGTCATTCCATGTTCCCCGGTATCTTCTGGAGAAGCCCTGCTTAAAGTGAAATTTTTAGTGTTTCAGGAAAAGTTTAAGGCATATATTTTGTTATTTAAGGATCCCATATATTCTTCTAATAACCATTATCAAGGGATGTTCTGAATATTTTAGATCCCATAGGGGTGACCGCTACGAAGTTTCTGGATTTTATTCCTGTATTCTCTATTATAAAAGGAATAAAAATTTTGTAGGTAGAAATTCCCAGCCAGTATTTTCCATTTAAATGTATACCTTTTTAGCTTTTTAAAAAAACTATTATACAGAATTATTTGTGGCAAAAAAAAAAAAAAAGACTACAAACATCCCACTTTGTACATAAGTTGAAAACTGTTTTATTTAAAGGTTTAATGGGTATAATGGTCCACCTGAGAGACCATTGCATTTAGCTTGTAGTCATTAAGCACTTAACACCAGTAAAGGTTACATCCAAGAAGCCCATTTGGATAAAGCATGGAATGATTTGTGTCAATATATGCTGAGGAAATGTGTTTCATTGAGAAAAAGGTACAGCAAAGAGTAAACCTCTCTTTATGTAGCCAGTAGCAATTATGAATAGCATGGTAGAAAATGTTTTGGTTCCATTATCTTCTTCCTCCCTGGAACATTTAATGTCTATAGCTTCACTTAAATTAATGTGTTTCTTCTTTCTATCATCTTAGGTATATGCACAGCCACTGGTAGTCTTCGAATATTATATGGAAACCTGTAATGACACCCTTTTGTGATTACTTGTATTATAGATGACAGAGTTTTGTTCTGAAGTAATGGAAATGAAGGAAAGAGCACTGCCTTTTCCAAATGATTACTATTTATATATGTTTTTCTGTTTGGTGTTGCTTTTTAACCGCACTTGGAGAGTTAAGATAGATCAAAGCTACATGTTGGTCCAGACAAGAAGCGAAAGAAGAGCAAAAGAGCAAGAAGTGAGGCTGCGGCAGGAACAGCAATTTGGGACACCCATTATAGGTGAAAGGATCGGGAGATGTCAGATAATCAGTAAGAGTGCTCTTATGCACCGCAGACTCATGCCGGAGAATGAGGCCATTAAAATATTAAAATGATAAACAGAGATGGATAGGACCATAAACTATCTATTAGAGTTCTTCCAATTTTTCATCTAGCTTTTTATGAGCTGCTTATATTGAACAACTTTGATAGGGAAATCTGTATAATTCTCGTTTTGTAGCTGTTCATTACATCCTTCAAAGACCTGCGTCCAAGTGTATCTTCACAGCTAATCACAGCCAGCACAAAGAGAGTTTCAGCACCCGTCGCAGCGTACGGGGAAGCGAGGCATGGGATTCCCCTTACTTCGATATGATGCTGAAACTTGACCGTGGACAGTACAGCAGGACATAAGAAACAGAAATCGAAGGTAGAGGTCTTTACTAGATCAGCCAATTTAGTAGAAGAAAGTAGACAAGCTTTTGGACATGAGACATACTTTAGTCTCAAATAAAACCACGGACTCAGTAGTAGCCTTACTAGTTTTATGGCATATCACAATAAACCTCCTCCTTAACTTCTCTGTTAATGAGGCAAACTACCTGTTTCTCTTCCCTAACTGTCTCCAGTGTCATCCCCGTACCAACTTCTCTTACTTCAAAGCTGTCAGCTATCTTTTCTTTCAGAGATGATCTAGCTGATACATACCTAGCTAAACTCTGAGCAATTGCCTTCCAATATATAGTATATACTATACATAGTATATATAGTATATAGCTTGGCTAATTTTATTTAGGTCCGTCACATAATTTTTGGACCTGCTGAAGACCTCTGAATGTTTTTAAAGGCTTGCATTTTTTTTTTTTAACAACCCTGTATCTAATGAAATCTGTACCTGTATTTTATCAAATGCAGACAAGCAAAACAGATCTGGGAAGAGAGCTGTGTAACTTAGAATAACTTAAGTGTTGAGCAGTGGCCGTTTTTTAATAGAAACGCAGAAGAAGCTACACTCAGATGGAACAAAGCTTTTCACATATTTTTTGTCTTGCAGAATGATTTTGACTACAAAATACAATTATAAAAAGTAGTGATAGTTTAATAGAGGGCATATCGGCTTGACATACATGAAAATTGGTTTTCGTTCTCGTGAGTGACGCGGGGCGGGACCGCTTCCTCCGCGCGGGCGGTGGCGGGATTAAAAGAGGGTCCTAGGGAGCGCGGCGAACGGGAGCGGGCGAACAGGGTCGCCTCTGAGAGGGTCGCCTCAGAGAGCGAGGTGAGGCAGTTTGCGCGGCAGGTTCGGTTGTTCGGCATAGCAGCGTTGGTAGCCGTAGTGCAGACATCGTCTCGGCTGGCAGGTTTTTTACACCACATTGTTTAGAACATATCCTGTGGAAGCCAAGTGAAAATATTAGTGTGTAAATCAATATTGGTGCATATCCTAGGGCCCCTAATTTTGCCAAAATGCTAATCAGATATTTGGGGATTTTTGGCCTGGTTTTGTGTGGAGAACCTTTTTATGGAGAACCATTTTATGGCAATGCAAAGAGACAAGGAGGGAAAGAAGGCTCTTTTTTTCCTTAAGAAACTGGTCTCCTTTCTGTAACTGCTCTATTGTTTAATAGGTTGTATCTGTTCTGCCAGATCCTGTATTATAAACATCTTTTCCAAACTCACTGAAGAGAGGAACTCCATTTAAAAAATACGACTGTGGGTTTGTGAGAGTGAGTAAATACGTGTATAAAGAATGGGGGGAAGGGAGAGAGCGACTCCCTCTACTCGGTAGCCACCATATCCATTGTATGATGCTGAGTGATTCGTAGAAAAGCTTTTAACAAGAAATACTTTGTTTCTCTGTATCTCGTGCACTAATCTTACGTGTCTTAACAAAGACGGGTATGTTGGTTTCTTTCTGCTCCTGATAATGATCTCTAGTGTTTGAATTTCTCTTCACTTGTGAATGCACACACAGACAGGCAAACATTTACAGGTTTTAATGGGACTTGACAGAGGTGCGTCGCTGTTTCTCTTTAGATCTTTCTTACCAGAATTCATTTTTTCACTAGATTCCACTTTCAGCCATTTTCATACTCAGTAAGTGAGAAATCCTTTCCATCGGAGAGATCTGGCTCCTCCCCTTGTCAGCCTAGAGCTAGAGCTTGGATGCTGAGAGGTCATGTAGGAATTACGCAGTCACCATCTCCACTGTGGTAGCAAATAGGTGGATTCCACTTCTATAGCGCTTGTCCCTAGGCTCTACTTAACTAAAAAAAATCAAATGGAATTTCTTCTCCTATGTGTAATATGCCATTGCAGTTCCCGATTGGGCCAGGAGTTTCTGAAGAGGAGAACCCTGCCACCTGTCGATTGTCTATTTGAGTGTAAATATTGTTTTGTTCCAGAGTGGCTGGGTGGAGCACTGGGGACAGTTGCAGTTTGTCAGCTTCAGAGGGTGATTGCAAAAGCCACTGAAAAGAAGAATGACAACAAGGTTTGTCAAACTGGTGCTTTCAGACCCCACTTGACATCTTCGCTTTGGGTTGGAGGTGGTCATGTATTTGCACTGCAAGTAATGAATGTCCCCTTTCAAATTCAGTGCAGCAGGTCCCAAAGGCTATTATTGGGAATATTTCTTCTTTACTTTCTTTCATTTGTGATAACATAATCTCCAAACTGCCAGGAGAAATTAATTTCTCCTGGAGAAAACCACATGGCAGAGGCAGTTTGCAAAGGAGCCCAGAACTGTATTTGGAGAAGAGAGTGCTGTGAGTGCCAACGAGCTGTGTCTGCCTGTGCTCTTATTCCAGGAAAAAAAAATACACTATGCCAAGTTTTTTTTTCAGTTCTTTCACCTAGAAAAGCTCTTCCTGGCACACAGGGAGCAGATATTTATTCCTCAAGTGCTCGGACTGGACTGGGACCACTCCAAAGCTGAGGAATGATTTCATTTTTCCAGAAGGAACCGGGGTAATCATGGACTTCCATGTACGAATGGTTGGACAGAAACTTGGAAGAAGTCTTGCAACTTGTTTATGCTTTATTCTGGTATGGTATTCGCTCCCTTAACGCCTTAAATATTCGTGCTTCCTAGTGTGTTGGCTGAGCAGGGACGCTGCTGTTCGGCACTTCCGGCTCCGCTAGCGACGCACGCGCTGCCGCCGCCTCTCGGGAAAGGTGCGCGGACACGTCTGACTGCATCGCTGCTCCACCTGCCGGCTGAACGCAGTACTGCAGCCAGGGACAACGCGCATGCGCACTGGCTGTCGCGAAGCCCGTTGTCACGTGGTAATCAAGGCTGAAACGGAAACACCGAAGAGCATGCACGGTGTTGTGGAAGGCAGCGCATGCGCAGTGGTGTGCACGTACGTCATGTGTTTAGGGGCGGGGCGGAGACAGGCAGTGCTGCGCATGCGCGCCGGCCGTGCGCGCTCCTGGTGGTTGCTCTGTGGGTGCTCTCCGGCGGTGCCGGCCTGGCCGTGCGGGTGTGCGGCGCTTGCGGCAGCGGTGCCCGGGAGTGGCTTGGAAGCACCAGGCGCGGTTCCCGGCTGCGACAGTGGCGGGCGAGGGCTGTGGTGACAATGTAGGAGGGCGGCGGTTGCAGTGGCTGCAGCGAGGTTGAAGGTGAGCGGACAACGGCGACCCGGCGGGTCCCGGGAAAAGACCCGAGGGGAGCGGCCCCGGAGCAGAGCTGGGCGGGAGCGGGCGGCGGGGGCTGCGCGGGGCGAAGCTGTTCCGGCGCGGGCACGGAGCCGGGAAGGAGCTGCGGGGCTGGGGCCGGGGCTTGCGGGCGGCACGCCGGGGCCCCCCGGCAGAGCCTTTCCTGGGAAACAAAACCTGGAGTTTCTCCCACCTCGACCGGGTGCCAAGGGGCAGCGCAGCAGAGGGGAGCAGCACCTGAGCAGGTGGGGCAGTGTAGGGGCGCAGGGAAGA